>JAQQZY010000005.1:4717353-4730263 GCA_030068375.1 Ostorhinchus rueppellii
CCCAAAATGCACTAGAATGCAGGAAATTGCATCTAAGAAATCCAGAATTTTCTGGGGGAGGACCCCCAGACCCCCGCTAGGGCTGGGACACACATGCTCACGATGTCTACCTTTGTGCCCCACCAAACATTTTTTCCACCAGCCGCCACTGCATTTAAAATATATAAACTATATATATACATGGTGTCAAATTGAATCTAATAAACAAAGTCTGTAACTATTTTTACCTTCTGTCATCGAGGAGCTTCATCTGGTTAAATCTCCTCTTTTGTCAATTAGAGCCTTTCATTTTTCTGTCATGACGAAGCTGTTTTCTTCAGTCTATCTCATTAACACAAAGAACTTCTTGTCTACCTTGTGTCACTTTCTTTGTAAAATCTATGACATTATCTTATGATGCACACAGAGCACTGTCACTCGGCTGACGAGCAACGACAGCGAGGTGTACGGCGAAGAAGCACCAGGAACTTTGTCTTAATGAGCTGCCATACAGTGCGACTTACCCTTCACCTGTGATGTGACTGTTACCTCTCGTCTCAACGCTGCGTTCATCTCAAGACGAGCGTCAGCGTGTGCCTGTCATCTTAACATCATTTCTTCCTTCTTCTTTTTGGCTTTACATTCTGTTAAAACTGACCGTAGAGGAAACATACTGAAACAATTTAACCTATAAAGACCCAGTTCATACTTTTGGAGCAGTTCCAAAATACTTTTATTTATAATAAATTATTTATCATTTTCCCTCTATATTTAAATTTTATATGTAACCCTTTCATGCATTCATTGACAGCTTTTATCAAGTTTTTATTCCTCTTTAGGCATTAAAAAACAATGCGATTGAACTTTTTTTTTTTTTTAGGAACTTATTTTTCATGGAGTTGCAAAAATATCCACTCTGATGGACACCATGCATTTATTTTTGAAGCAAATTGACATGGATTTAAAAACCCATCATCAGAAAGTGATGTACCGTGTGAAGTCTATGCAAAAGAAAACAGCTGCTAATCTGATGTTTTCTTACATTTTATCGTACTACTAGTTATTAGTCATGTCATGAAGATAATATGCAAAGGAAACCCTTTGTGTAAAAGAAACTGTAATTACAGTCTAATAACAATAACAAGTACTTAATTTACACTCAGACATGTCACTGCAGATCAGGTTTGTCAAAAAACAGCAGAGTTACAGCAATGGTATGAATGTCAGTGTATGGGATGACGTGTAAGTGTCCACTGTGTTGGCTGATATGGAACTAAAACAACCAAACCTATGAATATAGAATAGAACAGCAGTAGAATAACTGTCCACTGGAGTGACCACTGAGCATGAAAGGGTTAATTCGATTTCTCACCATTTATCATAATATTATTCTCTGTATTTTGCATTTTTTCAATAAACATATGGTGTTTTCCTATATTTCATACACAGATCATGAAGATGTTCATCAAAGCTTAGATTAAAGTTAAGGGTTATTATATCATTCATTCATTCATTCATTCATTCATTTTCTATACCCGCTTTATCCTCACTAGGGTCACGGGGGTCGAACGGAGCCTATCCCAGCTACTTAGGGGCGAAGGCGGGGTACACCCTGGACCAGTCACCAGTTCATCGCAGGGCTGGTTATTATATCAAAAATGGATAAAACTGAAGAAAAAGCAACTTTTTTTTCAGAAAAATCTATCATTAATTGAATATAAACCAAGTGTGTCCATCCACTCTCACTGGTTTTACTGGTGAATCAGTGTTATAGATCAGTGTTTCCCAACCAGTGTGCCGTGGCACATAAGTGTATCGTGAGAAATCATCAGATGTGCCATGGAAAATGATCCAATTTCACCTGATTAGTACTGTAAGCGAACAGCCTGATATAGATACATTCAACTGTAATGACCAATGATCGACAACAGTCTCCTGTTTCCCTTTGCAAAATGAAAGTGAAAGTGAACTGGCCCTGATGCAGCGTGTTCTGTTGATAAACCCCCTCTCACTAGTGATGTGCAGAAAAGTGGGTTACACACGAACCCTGAGTATTGGGTTGGGGTGAGAGGGATATGCCTCCCATACAATTATACAACGGACCTCACTCTGGGGGTCCGTTCTGAGGGGTCACTGGTGCACCCCTCTCTGCTTTCTTGTTCCAAACACCAAACCATGTCACCCATGCACCCTCGATGTGCTGTCCCCCCAAAACAAAGTTACTTAAAGCTGTCGAGGAAGGTTTGTGTCCCACTCTTCATGTCTTTCTTTAATTCCTGCAAGAATACGGTCTTTGTGTTCAACTAAACAGTCCCAGGTTTCACACTGACACTGAGGAAGGAAAGTGAGACTAGATTTGCATTATATTTCAATAAATATACTTTTTCTGACAGGTTTGTTTGGTGGTGTACCTTGTGATTTGTCTAATATAAAACATGTGCTGTGGTTGAAAAACATTGGGAAACACTGTTACACGTGACAGTTTTTCCACGGAGCCTCAAAATGGGTCATATCTGACGACCATGAAAAGATGACATTATATTTTACACCAAATATTTACATGTATTGATAGAACTGGTAAGTCAGAAGTTATTAAACATTTTAGATCAGTAGACTTTTAGTTGCTGGCGGATGTTAAGTAGAGTATATTTTTTCTGCCATGAGTTGCGGTTACACCTACAGTATATCTCTGTGACGTCCAACCTGTAGAAAAGCAATGTGGGAATAAGTGACCTTGCATCTTTTGGCCTACATTATCAGGAGTATGCCATGGAGAGCACACTAATCCTCCAACACAATGACCCCAATCCCTTAAATCTGTCAATAATGAAGCTGATGCTCCAGATTAGAGATCCTGCTGTAATGATACCGAGGGACTCTACCAATATCTTATTGTTTGCAAGACATTTCCACACACTTAATGATTTATATAAAGCTCTATACACAAAGTAGCCAATGATCACTACCTCACTGGATGCCTTGGAGCGACCAATAATGGAATAACTTCCTGATCATGTCATAATACAAATGAAAATTGATGGAAATTTTTATAAAAACCAACATTTTGAAAATTGCCTCAAATAATAGTATTTTACAGTACAACACCACAGCATTACCCTCTAAGTAAAAGTTAAATTTATTGACATAAATGACTTCTTTTTTTGTCACCATTTATTGTAATATTATCTTCTCTATTTTGTGTTTTGTTTTTTTCAGTGAAAATCAGGTGTTTTCCTACGTTTGATGTACTAATCCTGTAGATGTTTGTCACATCTCTGTCCTTTGGTGGTGGTTTTTTCATGCTCCAAGCCTTTCCTGTTCTCTCACTCTGGTCTCTTCCTTGAACTTTCACCTAATTACCTAACTCTGCTCACCTGGGCTCACAGCTGTTCCTAATCATCTCTCTCCTATAAGTACTCCTCTCCCACTGAGGTGTTACCAGTTTGTTTGATGCGCAGCTCAACAATTCAGGAGTTATTCTGGTTTGGCTTTATGGTATTTAACCCATTTCTGTCTTCGGTTCCTGTCTCCTGCGCTGTTTAACCTTCTGTCCAACTAAGAGTTTAGTCTACTCCCTGGTAGTCCTGGTTGCCTCCTGCCTGACCAGACTTCTGTCCCTGGACAAACTCTTCAGCGTGCCCCTCTTCAACCTTCACGGTAACGGAACCCGGACCGGACTGGACCGCCAACCCTGCGTGTCCCTCATCCTTCATGGGGTTTGTCCCGGATAGTGGGACCCGGACAAAAGGAACTGTGCACACCACCGGGTGACAAAGAGAACTGTGGAAACTGACTTTGACTCTGTGAGCTGTGTTTATTTGTTTAAACCTTTAGTAAAGACTGTCTGTGGTTCTGCATCTGGGTTCACTTCTGGTCTGTTACAGATGTTCATAAAAGCTCTGAGTAAAGTTGAGGGTTATTATATCGAAAACTGAAGAAAAAGTGTCTTTTTCATCAAAATTTCTCATTAACTGAATATAAAACAACTGTCTCCATCCACTGTCATGTATTTAACTCCATGGGTTTTACTGGTGAATCACTGTTGTAGAAGATGACAGTGTTTCCATGGCAACTACGGAGCCTCTGAACATCCAAACGGGTCAGATCTGATGAGCATGAAAAGATGACAAACTGTATTTTACGTCAATTATTTACATGGATCCATAGGATTAGTGGATCAGCAGGTATTTAACAGTTTAGATTTGTAGATGTTTTTTTCGCCGGTGGATGTTTGCGTCTTTATGGGTTGAAGTTTGTGTTTTTCCCTGAAAAATTGGAAAAAATGACCTATTTTACAAAAGCAATGATATATATTTTTTTTAAACGAATGCTGTAAAAGGCTTCACAATAATACACTTCAATCATTTTCAGTTGAGTTTTACATTTTGGGTTTTAATATTTTTGATAAATCAAATGCATATTGTGGTGGATTTCTAAAAGTTGATACAATAATGACTTTCTAACAGGACAAGGCTGATAACATAAAAATCCCTACCTCCCGATAGTACTATATCTTTCTTCATTAAAAACTGTTGAAGTGACTCTGAATCGACACAATAATCACTTTAATGAATAATACAATCAACAAATAAAAATAATTCCAAGAGATATTTTAAGCTCTGATTTTCTGCCATTATCAGTAATTATAATCAGCTATCTGAGCTCGATTCTGCCAAGTTAGTAAATACCCTATTAGTGCTGATTAATTAGCCAAACCTGTAATGGACTGACTGTCAGGTGGAAGTGCAGCCTCTGAGCTCCCTACGGACATATGGGCAGAAAATCGGGGACAACATGCTGGTCAAACCACCATATGTCTGGATCCAGAACGGTTCATTACTCACTGGAGTTCAATACATCTTTGTCTGATAATGAAGTAAAGCTTCATCTGTTGTAAATTCCAAATTCTGCACAAAACCCAGTTGACATTTCGGCACTGTCTTTGTCTTAGAATACTCGCACACTTTACATGTACAAGGAAAATGTCATTTCATTACCCATCACCGTGTAGTAAATGTTTTCATATCAGTCTGAGCAATTTATTAAGATGCTGCATGTGTTTGCATCGTAGAATTTATAAGATTTTTGTTGAGGTTAGGAGCAAATTTATTACGTTTTCAGGATTGCATTGTGTGTAGCACCTATTGCAAAGCTTGTCGTTATGATGAACTCAAGTGCTTTCCCAGAACTGTGATGAAATCCAATAGTTTACCCACACAGAGCATTTAAATGGTGTTCAGTCTGGCCGTTTAGAGACCATGGCCTTTGGAGACCAAAGGGATGAAAACTGGCTGATAAAATGTCTGAGAAATCAGAAGAGCAACTGACTGAAAAAGCACATTAAGGCATGTTTTGTTGCTATGCTGTTGTCATACAAACTGAGCAGTCTTTTATGTCCAAATCATTATTGTGTTTGAACTTTTGAGTTCTGTGTCCTGTTTGATACGAGCGCAGCTGCAATCAAAGACGCTGGGCCACGATGCATCGCCAAGACAGCTTTGAACAACTGCTTATCTTTCAGCTGAGTTTGTTTACTTTTTCTATCATTGTTGGACAGATAAATTGACTGGAAAGGGGTGAGAGTTTATACACATACAAAATGCTGGGCCTGTAGGTACTGAATTTAGGAGAAAGTTATTAAAATTGCTTTTATCAGCACTCTAAATCCACCCGATGCCGCTGTGCAGCAGGGAGTGACGGTGCGTGCCGTCGTATCCACAGCTGCCAGTTCCTGAGGTGCAGGGCATCAGATTATCTGGGCTTCTATAAGCTGGGGACACTGTTTATGCATCACAGCTCCTGGAATGTAATTTTGAGGAGTGTTTCCATGCTCACCGCAGAGACACGGGAAAAAAGGAGATGGAGAAAAAGAGACAAATGAGCTCTGAGTTATCATATGCAAGCCGTTAAAATTGATAAAATACCTATTCCTTGGAGGACACTGTCACAGTTCACAAAATGAGGATCACTTCTCTTCCTGTCTTTTCCCATGTTCCATTGCGTCTCGATGTAACACTTTTTTTTTTTGCGCAGAAATAAAAGCAGCAGCAGTATATCCCAGTATTGGCAGCACATCAAACATGTCACTGTCAGTATGACATTCCCCTGAATTATAGCCGACTTAAATTATATTTAATAGTGATTAAACATAATTAAATCCCACTGATTCATGCTGAAGCTTTAGAATTTAATCCAACAATGTAGTGAACATGGCAATGAACCATCATTTCCAAAAGCTTAAAAAACACAATGACTGATTTAAGTTTCATTTCTACCATAACCAATGCAACCAGTAGATCTTTATTGAAAGGGATTGCATAGGAAAAACAACACATTTTGGTTTAATCATAGGAGAATGTTACATATAGAAGGCATCATAGGTTTTCATTTACACATGAAAAAAAAAATCCCACCATGAAATTCGTATTGGTGTTTCAGGACGCCAAGAATAGACCATTTTTACAAACTGTAGTATGAGGCCCTCAGGAGAAGCCCGAAGCTCAAGGTAACTTAGTTAGACATTCAAGGAAAAAAAATGTCCACTTTGAGTCTGCACAGACTATATTTGCATAGTATGCATTTGATTTGAATAAATATCCAGTGTAGAATATGGTGAGATTGTTCACAATAACTTGATAAATGTTGCGTGTTCTCTGACAAATTGCACAAACTCTTCAGGTATTCTCTGGAGGAATCAAAGAATGAAAACAGAAAAGGCTGGAAAAAAAACATAGAATTACTTACAAGAAATAATCCTGCTGTACTGCATTTACCCTGACACTAGAAATAACAAGAACTTTTTCTACAAGGGTACTAAACTTGTACAAAAGATGATGAAAAATTATTCTTTTTGAGTTAAGAAGCATAGAAATACGTAATAGTATAAATATATGTGTATTTACAGCACTTAGCACAGTGGGAGAGCAAACAGTATGTTTTTAAAATGCTACTTCAGACAATAAAACTGTAATGAAATACTTATAAAATAACATATATCTCCTTTGTTTGTCTCTTTTTGTGTAATATCACAGCTTGTATTTACACCTATTCACTTTGCATAGCTTTTAAATAACCTAAAATGTCCGTGTCAATAAATACATCCTTCAAAGGGATTTCTTTTGCATCACAAAAATGAAAGCCATGTGACTCATTTTAGTTGTTCTACACCAGAACATGCTGCATGTCACTTTGTAGTCTCTTTTTCCTGCGTACTTTCACACTCACTTGTCTCCAACACACTCACTGAGGCTCTCCGAGAGGTTTCACCACCGGCCACGGCATGTCAGGTAAAGGTGTCTGGGGCTCAGCGGGGGCTTGTTGTTGCTGCGTTTGCTGGTTGGTCCAGTTAAAATCCACACCATTCTTCTTCAGAGCAGCCAAGTGCTTAATGTCCAGCGTGGTGAAGGTGGTGAACTGGACCTGGTTTCTCTTACTAGTAGGTGAGTGAAGGGGCTCACTGCGATGTGGCCTGGCTAATAAAGTAGCAGAGCGGTTGGCCATGGGATCGATAGCCTTTCCCTGTAGCTGCTGCTGAGAGCTGGCCCGGCTGCGGCCCAGGGTGGCAGTCCTCTCAGGGACAGCGGGAGCGGCCACAGTGGGGAGCGGGGGCATCACGTCTATGGAATGACGAGACTCCAGAGGGCGGTGGGCGTCACGTTTCAGTGTGGACACCTGTGGAGGGACGCATGGAGCCGGAGAGCTGGGATTGTTGCTTCCCAGCCACACCCAGTCGTGCTTGTGATCTTTCGGGTCTCCGGTGGGGGGTGGGGCCGGCTGTATGGGGGTCTTGTGGTTCCGGAAGCAGAGATTATATGAAGCACAGTTGAGCAAAAAAGCCAAAATAGCCACACATGAGACTCCAACCAAAGCATACATGCCTATTTCCAAGTCTGTCATGGCTTTGAATGTTCTGATTAGATCGCTCTCAATGAATTTGGGGGATTTTGACTTCGGCTGCTCTTTCTTGGGTGTCACTTCTGCTTTAGGCGGGTCTATGTTGGAAGGTGAGTTTGGGTTTTCAACGATGTTTCCGTAGCTGACCCTCTGCCCTTCTCCTTTGCTTACCACAGCTGTCGCTGTCTCTATAGGTCTGGCCGTACTCAGTGGCATATTTAAGCTGGGTTTGGTTGTCGTCGTCGTCTTCTGAATGACTTCGTATGTGGTAGCTCTTGTAGCTCTGATTGTGGTTCCAATCCACACAACATGTGGCTGAACAGGTCTGGTTGAAACTGCAGTTGAGGTTTCTTCCACAGTGGACTGATCAGGTATTGTGCTTTGTTTGTCTCCATCTGTCACGGCGCGCTGTGATGTCACTGTCATTTTAATCTCTCCTAGCACTTCTGACGCACCGCCATCCAAATCTTTAATTCTATCAGTGCGAACCCTGCCACCACCAACGCCGGCCCCTCCTTCAGCCACAGGTAGGCTATTACTCTGGAAATTCATCCTGAGGAGCCCGATGCCCACTACCAATTTGCTCTTCCTCTTAGACTTCTGACATTCCTCGCAGATCCTCAGTTCCACTCTGACTAGAGCTCCCTGGCCCTCACCTTCACCTTGGGCGACTACAAATGTGAACTGGGGGGTGCGGCGTACCGTGGCCACCCTCTCATCTGGGGTGGAAACTGTCAAAGAGTAGATACTGCGGTCGAACAGCTCCAGAGGAGTGACTGCACCATCGCTGAACTGGACCCAGCAGGTGACCACAGCTTCCTGAGGGAGACAAAGAGAGTCTGTGAGCTTCAGATACCAATGTTTACACAGGTTTATTAAGTAAAAATGATCATGACTATTATGATTAGTAAAAAAAAATTAGCTCAAAAATCTTTTAAAACAGTCTTATTGATCTCTTCTATGCATTAATGATCAGAGGAAATACTTTCATCATTTTCTCTTTCAAGATTTATACAATGTATGAACTTTACATGACTGTTTTCAAGACATGTGACTGATTAAATGCATGGTATAAAAATATAATATATTCCCCTGACACCCAGGAAAGTTAGAGTCTTCGCTTTTTTACATGAAACAACTGCCTTGATTGGAAACAACATGACCGCAGTTCTGCAGATAAATATTTTTTCTTATTTTTTATGGAATATTCTTTGTGGTGGACAGTGTTTTGTTTGTTTGTTTGTTTGTTTGTTTGTTTGTTTGTTTTAAGTAAAGCTGTGAAACTTGTCCATTACAGAGGACAAAAATACATTGCGGAGTCTCAGGAGGATATACGTTTAACAAATCCCAGAAAATATGGGGATTAGAACAGTGCAGAAAAAACAGAATAAACCTGCAGCTCAGATGAAACTCAGATATGCCCCTCAGTAAAAATATGTTTTAAGAACAGACTTAAAAGTAGACACTGACTCAGACAGCCTGGTTCATGCCAGACCTCTGAATGTGAAAGCTCAGAAAACCACTGCCCGAGGACAATAATAGATTAAAAGGTCTAAAATAAAAGTAATCAATATACTCTTAAAATCAACCCTAAACAAATAGGAAGTCAGAGTAAATAAGCTTAAACAGAATGTCATACAGTTGATTTTTGCACAGTTTTGAGACATTTCAAAGATTTTTGGATGAGACAGGCTATCAGTGTCACATATGTGGGAAAGTAAATGCAAGCTCGTTTTTTTCAATGTGTAACACAAACTACATTTCCTACACTGCATTGCATCATAACCCTTAAAAAACCTACAAAACAAATTTTTGTCACGACTTCTAAGTGATTTTTTGGTCTTTCCTAAATGAATTATCATATTTATTATAATATTATCATCTGCATTTTGCATCTTTAAGTGTAAATCAGTTATTTTTCTATATTTCTTTCACTGATCATATACGTAGGCACTCAATAAAGCTCAAGGTGATTTCAAAGGTAATGAGATCAAAACAGATTTAAAAAAAGGAAAAAAAGTGATTTTTTTTTGAGCAAAACATATGATTAACTGAACATAAAATAAGGAATTCTAAACAACTGTCCTTGAGTTTTACCATTGAATAAATGTTTCAGTGTTCCTGTGTATGCTACAGAGCCTCTGAACGTCCAAATGGGTCTTATCTGATGACCATGAAAAAATGACAAACTGCATTTTACCTTCATTATTTACTTGTATTAATAAGGCTAGTGGTTCAACAGTTACTAAACATTTAAGGAGGAGATGGTTTTGGTCGACGGTGGGTATTTGAGTCTTTATGGGGTAATCGTGTGTATTTCAGCAAATCATATCAGGTTTCATCAGTCACATGACATGAAGATAAGAGCGTCATAAGAAACAAGCACGTCACATCTGTCTCTGAAGGGAAAAGCAAAAACAAAGAAAGAAAAAACTCTCCACTTGGTCTTAATTGGCATTGCAAAGGGGTGGAAAATGTCTGGTAAATTTCCAGAAACTTTCCATGGGAAGTTATGCTAAGGGATTTTTGAGATATTCTAAATTGGAAACTTTCTATGGGAATTATGGGAATTTATGGGACTTACAGGGGATTTATGGGAATTAACTGGAAATTGGGCATAATTTAAACAAACTGTATCAAATACAAACATAAATGTAACTATTTTTGTCATAAGCAAACATCCATATAAAATAATACAATTACTGTAAAAAAAAACATGAGAGTAGAGTAGAACTTTAGTTTTAATTAAACAATGAACAATCAATTATTTTAATGAACAACAAAAACATGTAAGTAATACCATTATAGACCAAATATATTTAACCATAATATTATAAAATAATCCACAGGTTCAACTGTGTGGCTTCAATAGTGTGGTGCTTTGGGCTCCAGGGTTTAAACAATCATTTGGGCATGGGATGGAGGAGTGGACAGTGCATGCAGGGGGTGTGGCCTCAATACCCTGCAGTAAGTAGTGCTGTGTGCATGTGATTGAGGAGTGTACTTCCATTAAATCTGGTTATTTTTGCCAAGATTATGCTACAATATATTTTCCCCGACTATATTTAAGTTCCCTGTTGAGGGCCAACCTTCACTTTTGCACATTTCTGTTTCGTTCCCATAAATTATCATGGAAAGTTTCCAACTTGGAAAATTCCGGGAATTTTGCAACCCTATTCCAGATCAAACTGAACCATGGTTTGGTTCATGTGCAGTGTCAAAACACTTCTTGGATAGTTCAAGAGGTTTTTTAGGCTATCTTCACAACAAAGAAACAAGAAGTAATATTCCCCTAGAAGTTTCCAAGTTTGAAAATACCCAGAATTTTGCAACCTTAGTCTTAACGGGTTAAAGCTTTACACTCTTCAAACAACTCCTCTACACTGTTAGATGCTGAAAAAACAAAGAAACAATGCAGTCAGTAAAGCAGGTCAGTCCTCATCTAGAAAATCAATACACCCCCTGCTTTCAAAGTGCACTGTATTCCCATGATTGTGAATAAGAGTAAATTGCCTATGCTAATATCTTTATGATTACACTCTGTTGGGTGCAACATGGATCATTGTTCTATGAAATATAATTTAAGCAAAGTGGATAAAGAGAATCGAATAGCTGACTGAAAAGGCGCAGGTCACAGTAAGAGTAGAATTAGCCGATCCAATTACATTAATACACAATGACCCATTTCCTGTTTCTAATGTAAGCCACTGGGTTGCCATGGACATAACCTATATTTGGGTTTGAATACATTATAAATAGCCCTGAGCAGAACACTAACAGCTTGCCATCACAGGCACAATTGGCCGGTCATCTGCACTGGCATGGTTCTCACAGTTTATTATTGACAGGGACAGACCAGTGACAGTGACAGTGTAGTGTAGGTAAAGTGAGCTGTCGTTCCAGCAGCCGCAGACCGCCTAATTGCTGCCCCATGCCAGAGCAGGGGAGCCGGTTTAAAATGGGCAGGCTGCCATAGATAAATGTGTGAGGGAGCTTTTAAAATGATCATCTGTGCTCCCTGTGTGCCTCTGCCACTCTTTCACACAGCGTGGCACCCACAGATGACGGCTGAGGCTCCAAACAATTCACAAAGAGAATACACAATATTACACCCCTAAGGTCATTGTTGCACATATATAGTCTACTGTGAAAATCCTCTTAATTTACATTTCTTTTCTTTTTCTTATTGTTATTTCATAAAACCAAACTGTTATTTTTTTTCAGCACCCTCCACAGACAGTTTGAATTAAAGCTGTTATTAATTTTATTATCTAGAGCGTTTGCTGTTTCTGTTTGTGGTGAAGAAACAATTGAGCCCCTGTGAATGTGGTAACAGGAAATTTTGTTGAATGCAAAATTATGGGCTTTTAAAGGAATAAAAAGGAGTTTCATTTTTGCTTCAGCTCTTTGAAAACTGTTTTTGTGCCTAAAGCTGAAACCCTCTTGGTTGAAAAAGATGCAAAGACAACGCTGGTCATGTAGCGAGAAATATGTGTTATTTATACACATAAAAAAAATAAAAAAAAAAGTCATATATGCAATATTTAACTACAACATCTTTGGTTTTGATTACAGGAGACATTCACTGACATCTGCTTTGCCACATAATACTTATGTAGTGTCACAATAAGGTTCATGATATTTTTTTTCCACTCATATTTGCATTAATTTTTGATTACTGATTATGGAGAATTGGACCACTGCATCAAGTCTTCATCACATCCCAAATTAGAGTCTGGACTTAATGGAGATAAATGTGTGAGGGACCTTTTAAAATTTCAACATTTGGAAATGATGTCTCATTCTCCCTGAACCATTCTGTCACATACAAGGTATAGATATTGGCAAAACTTGCAATATGTGATATGGATGTACAGCATTGTGATGATAATAATATTGGAATATTTCTCGTTCACCTACAGAAATACCAATTTGAGCTGATAAAAGTGTTTGTTAACAAAGTTCAAATGAGCCAATTGTTTGTATGTGACTCAATTCTTTAGAATTTCAGACCAAATACTGAACTACTACAATCAGT
>JAQQZY010000005.1:4732125-4745378 GCA_030068375.1 Ostorhinchus rueppellii
AGTGATTGTTCGTCTCTATATGTCAGCCCTGTGATGAACTGGTGACTTGTCCAGGGTGTACCCCGCCTTCACCCTTAGCAGGGATAGGCTCCATGTGACCCCCGTGACCCTAGTGAGGATAAAGCGGGTATAGAAGATGAATGAATGAATGAATAAATCTAGTTAAAGTCTCCTGTAATCAAAACCAAAGATCTTGCAGTGAAATATTGCATGTGTGACTTTTTTTTTGGTCAGGCAGTGTATATTATTCAGATTTCCTATTTGACATGTGTTTGCATGCTGTTGTGTGCAATACAAAGAAGGAAGATTCCAGTGGTAGTTACTGATGAATGTCAGAGGTTCGCTTGTTAAATGCTCAGGATATTGTAGCATGGGAAAATGAAGTGGTGCAGCAAAAAAAAACTGTGGCTGTAAGGGGTAGAGAAATTGTCCTGATTTTGCATTTGCTTTAAAAGTCAAGAATCAAATGCACAATAGGATTAAATCCCAATAAAACACACTCTGGGGTCTCAATGAGAATTTTAAATACAGCCTGAAGCAACCTGAAGTCAGTTTTATCACTTTGTGGTCTTAAAGTAAGCATTCTGATGAAACCCTGTCTGTGATGTTGACAGGTCTCTGTAGAAAATGCTCTATACTTCTTTTATTGAGTGAGCTTTGACATTTCCTTTGATCTGATGATTTGATAATCTCAAGGTGAAAAAAAGATAGACAGGAACACTTGTTGAGAAAAATTGTGAATGCGTGTTGTAAAGTTACTGGTGTAAACTGAAATTGGTACTTTTATCAAGTCAGAGACGAGATCAGGTCATCTTTTTGTATTCCTCACACTCTTCATATTGTGAGTTTAGTGTGAATCCTCCAAAGCAGAGGTTTTACCTTCCTAAAGGTGCCACAAACATCAGGTCTTTTATCCTTTCAGCTATTGGCTTTTCACACAAATGTGATTTAACCTTCAACTAGTTGTGAATCTGAATTGATGCCAATTTTCCTTTTCTGTTCTTCCTTTTGTTTATATACCCTATTTTCCAAATCATCTCTCTGAATTTAATCTGACATGACTGGTGTCGGTGTACTGTGTATGACTTGTTTCATTTTTTTTACTGCTCTCTGAAATTTATGAGAAAAATATATGAATTAGGATAAAATTCTTGTACCATCATAATTTTGGCAGATCCAAATGACTTGCAAATTATTAGTTTACCTTATTATTATTATTATTGTTATTTATTTATTTATTTTTTTTTTGCGTATATACATCTGCATTCCTTTTTGCAGCCTTCCATTGTCCAGCTCCATACCTGCTTAAGCTGTGAGATGATCTCCCGTGCAGTTGCTGTGGCAACAATTGCCCTGTTACTTCCTGGGCTGAGCTGTAGGGAAAGCGAGAGTCCAGAGACCAACTGCACCCCCAGCTCCGTCACACTGACTTTATCATCCACCACCCTGATGCTCTTCTCAGCCAGGACAGACGGTGTCAAGGGCGACAACACCTGCAACAAGCACAAGCTCATCTAACCTGCACACACATCATGGACAGAATGTTCTGGATCAGATAAACCACCTCTTACCTGTATAGTGGTGGTGCCCACGGCTCGTCCCTGCAGCACGACTCCGTCCAGCACCCTGGCCACTTCAGAGTCCACGACTCTTACGGAGGAACGTACAAGATTTGTCACATCCACCTGCCGTTTAAAACACAGAAACCTTGAGGAAGTTGTAACAAAACGAGTAACTGAAAATATCTGAGACATTAAAGAAAATGTTGATTGACTGGATTCTTCAATTACTCGTATAATTTGAAGGCTTTACACGATCAAAATTTTTGTGCCGATCACCGATCAGTGAGTTTAAATAAACCGATCACCGATCCGATCACGTGAGGTGCAATATTTAAATTACTTGTTTATGTACTTCTATACTTATGTCCGACTCTACGGACGAGCAGTGTCTAAAGTTGTTTGCTTTAGCATCTGTTTCGTAGTTTGCTTTTCTTTTTCTTTCTCCTCGCTGCATTTCTTGAACTCGGCATGCTCCTCCGTGTGTCTTTTCCAAGTGCCTGATTAAATTTGTTGTGTTGAAATTTTTTGATGCTGATGTTCCCCCATGAGGTACTGTAGCGTAGCATATATCGCAGATAGCTTGTGCTACATCCGTTTCTCTCACTTTGAAAAACTTCCACACCCCCGACATGTTTGTTTGTGTCGCCCATGGATGTTGCTGTCGTGAAGATTCAAAGAACTTTATTGTCCGTCACATAGCCTCATTTATCGGATCGGTGATTTATGACATGAAGGCCGATCACGAACATTTCAAAAAAGGCCAAATATCTTCCGATCGGATCAGTGTAAAGCCTAATAATTTGTTATCATTTATGAAACAAATAACTTATTCTCTTGTACCGCTGGATATTTAAATTAAAAATTATGGAAAAAATGTAGAATTGATACAAAAAAAGTATTCAGTTCAAATAATATTGTTTTCGATCAGGTGTTTAACACTGGGCATAGATTCTTTCCTGGAAACGACACAATTCATCAAGATCATCGAAACTGATTCATGTCATGAAAGACATCCTGTTTTTCAGAAATAGTAAGAAAACCACTTAAATGTTTAAGAATCAGCTGTATTTCACAACCATTATAGCTATTAAACATATAGTCCTTGAAAGATGAAAAACACACAGAAAGATTCTGTTCAGAGTTTAGAATAATTCATCTTTTTCACTCTAGAGGAAAAGTTCATCTCAGTCCTGCTTTAAATTCAACCAGTTACTGAGACAGACCAGTCTGTTTACATTACCCTTTGTTTTAACTCAGACTGCAGCACTGTGCTAACAAAAGAGCTTCCCCACTGAAAAGCTATTTGCTTCAGAAAACAGCAACTTTACCACCATTCTGAGACATAGACTTAAATTTATAAAGCTGTTATCTGCAGCCCAGCACTCACAGGATACAAGACAAATCCAGTTACATTAACATTATTTAGTTTTATATTAAATAGTTCTTATTAATCCCCAGAATTAACACATTAATTTTCACATTTAAAGATGTCTTTATCTAAATGCGCATAATAAAGACCTGGGCCAGATCCAAAAAGAATGGATTACACCAACTCATTTTACAAAAAATATGCAGCACTTGTGCTAAACCTGCTCTATTTTGGCACCTACTCATGAAAGGGTTTTGTACTAATGATATGCTGGTGCAAACACACCCATAAAGGTTGCACTTGAGTGCAATTTGCCCTTGTTTTGCAACAAAGTTTCTAGTGCTTCTCCACATTTCATCACACTGATTGGTCCATGAGGAAAACATCTAAAACCCCTCAGATTACATGTCTTTAATGTGCAGATATGCTCACACACAGGGCTCTCCGCAACACCAACATGGACACAATCTACTGAAACGTCCATCAAAATAAGCTCCAACTGTTAATGTAATTCAGGCAGGTCTGAAATGTGTTTGATTTATGTCTGACACTAAAAATAAGGTTTTGTGTCACTGAATATATCTGGGATTTAGCAAAAACATCGGTCCTGATCTTGTGTTTGGTGTCACAGCTGGATGTGTGCCACAGCTGGATGTATGTCACAGCGTCTCAGAGGCAAAGGATATTATGTGCATTTACGCAAAACACAGCAGTGATAACTTAATGAATAGCAGATCAGACAGGATCTGACAGTCATTAATGCCATCACTAAATATTAATTTAATATCCTTCAAGCCTTCCAAACTAGAAAAAGAGAGAAGGATAAAGAGATAAACTAGTCAGTTTCCCATTGACCCTCTTGCATGAACACAATTTATACACAAAAATGTACCTGTTGCTCAATATTTTTGTTGTTTTTCAAAACCACCATGTCGCTTACAAAAATACAAAGGAGGAAAGAAATTAATAAAATAAAAGAAACTAAAAAAAGAAATGAAGTAAAATAAAATATAGCATACAACCCAGAATGATAAAAATAAAAATTGACCCAACAGAAAAACTAAAATTTTGCCAAAAGTCTAATTTTTTTTAATTATAAGACTTTGTGCTGGTAGCAGGTGGTTTTTCGGGCATAGCACCAATGGTATATCATGCAGCAAAACTGCAATGGAAAGACCTTTTTCCACAACGAGAGTAATGAAAACAATAAGAATAATGATTAAAAAAAACAAAAAAAAAAAACAGAGGTTGACAGATGAAGAAGAGTTTTATCAGAAACATGGTGTGGACACACCAGGAAGCTGAATCATTTTTAAAATTTCATACAGGATAAAGGTGTCATATATAAGAAAAATTAATATATCTGTAAATCAACACGATATTTACTTTCGTCACCATGTTCATGGAATGACTTCTCACGTCATCTCACAATAATAAATGAGCAAATCATTGCATTTTTGATTAAATTTTGATCATTCTCAAAACTCCATTTTGATAATGGAGTTGCACGAGTTAACTCCAGTGCAGGTGCTTTTTGCACTTAACTTATTTTGCACAATCTGTATATAACTATTCCCACCTTTTGCACTCCCCTTATCTGTACATAATCTGCTTTCAACTGTACATATTGTATAGACTGTCTATGTCGCACTTGCTGCTCTATGTTGCACTTCTGGTTAGATGCTAAACTGTATTTTGTTACCCTGCATCTATCCATGTGTAATGACAATAAAGCTGAATCTAATCTAATCTAATCTAATCTAATCTAATCTAATCTACTTGCAATATTTTTGTGACTTTTGCAAAGGTTTTGTGCTGGAAATAGTCCTGCCATCCTTTTTGGATCGGACCCTTACTGTTATGTATGCAACACTTTACAACCTGTTAAAAATTTGGGAAAACCAGCTACATTTTGGTCTCCTGTCATCTTTACCTGCCAATCAGATCCCAGGAAGTACTCGACAGGCTCCTCCTCTGTCAGTGCGTCTGGAAGCATGTCAGTGTCAGGCTGTGCTATAAACGGCGTCAACACCCTGACTGTAGAATGCTGGTACTGCAGCATGCAGCCTCTGCCCTTTCTCATCTCCTCCTCTTCCTCGCTGTCCCATGTTGACCTGACACCCAAAGGAATTAAAAATGAGTCACATTCTTCAGAAACGGTATAAACACAGAACTAAATGCAATAATAAATCCGCTCCTGCTTGAAATTCTGTCAAATTTTAATGAAGACAATGTTAGCACATCTCCAGCCTCCTAGCATGTGTGACAGTTAGGTAACAGAGATTAAAAATGTATGATTTCCCAACACAATGCATGTGTAGGTGTGTATTTCTGTTTTTTACAGTTCTAGATAAACTGCCTCCATATATCTCCACAGTGTTATCCTATTGCACTAGTTACTACAGCACTAGATCGACTGCTGGCATTCTTCTATATGTTTCCAGGGTGAACTCAAAGCTGAGGAAAACAACTTTGTTTATTTCTGGATCACAAGCATGGAAAGAATTGCAAAATATCATTTCACTTGAAATACTTTAACCCATAAAGACCCAAGCATCCACCATCGACCAAAAGTATCAAATCATCTAAACTCTTCATCCATTAATTGTATCAATAATTGGTTTAAAATGCAGTTTTTCATCTTTTCATGGTCATCAGATATGACCCATTTGGACGTTCAGAGGCTCCATAGTTACCATGGAAACACCATCATCTTCTACAACTTCACCAGTAAAACCAATGGCGTTGGATCAGTGACAGAGGATGGAGAGACTTGGTTTATGTTCATTTATTTAATGAGAGATTGGACTGAAAAAGTCACTTTTTCTTCATTTTTTTCTGTTTTGATAAAATAACCTTTGACTTTACTCTGAGCTTCTATGAACATTTACATGATCAGTCAATTAAACACAGGGAAATGGATGATTTTCCCTGGAAGAAATGCAAAATTCAATCAATAACATTATAATAAATGGTCATAAATGACTTAAGAAAGGTTAAATAGAGAGAAATATTCATTTTGGAACTGACACGATAGTCACATGGGTCCTTATGGGTGAGATGCCTTTAAAGACATTCCTATACTATTGTGACAGAAACATGTTATTCATTTACATAAACCTCTGTAGAGGGGTGTGACTTATGGGTATCACTGGTGTGGTCTATTTGCCTCTTTTTTTTACATTCTTCACCTCTCTTTTATTCTTCCTCATTTTTATGTAGGTTTTATGCATTTAGTTTGTGTTTTATGTGTGAAATAGTTAAATTTTGATAAGGACTTCCTGGAACAAAAGATCAAAAACGTCATAATGTTACAATGCTGGGTAAATAAATATAACAAATATCTTTTTCAAATATTTTTTTGGTTGCGTTTTACATTACAGCTTGGTCATAACACACTAATAGAGTAATAGAGTACCAGTCTTACAAATAAAACTAGTAATTATTGCATTACAATGTCGAAATTCAGCCCTTTCTGGAGTGTTAGGTAGAGCACTGGAGGGAGCTCTCCCATGGTGAGGAAAACTAACGTCATGAAGCCTTTGACCAAAAAGTCAAAAAGTGAATTGATGGGATGAAAACCAGAGGAACTTTGAGTCAAAGAAACTGACAAAATGATGAAGACTCCAGGCACTGTTGTTGTTTTCACCACTGGACACAGCTTTAAATGAAAACATGATATTTTAATGATAAAATCTCAGTGTTTCTTTTATCTTAGCTAAGTTGTCATTTATTTATCCATGGTTCAGACTAAACTGTGACAGTTCTGACCTTGTTTGGATGATTCAAACCAGATCTTTAGTGCAGCAACTGACTATATAAACTGTACAGAAACTAGAGGCGATGGTGGTTTAACTGTAGCTGTTTTCTGTCTAAAAACAGAGCTAACAGAGCTATAATGTAAACTATCAGCTGATGCAGCATAGGAGGATTCCAAAACATAATACTATTGTGACTGCCAAAACAACCTGCTAAGAGTTTTTCCTTCAAGAGGAAAATTTGATGATAAACAATGAGCTTTCTACTTAATTTAGTGAGTGGCACAGTCTGTGGATGCATGATGTCGATTTGTTGGTGGCTCTGGTTACTGTGTTCTGGTACATGACTTCCTCCATTGTTAAGAGTTATGTATTTCAATGCTATATGTACATCCTTTGAATGTGCATTGTATTAAACCTTTAGGTGCTGGAGTTGGGGTTGGTTTTTGGTTGGTTTTTGTTTTTCTTAAAAATATTACCTTTTGATATCCTCCTGACTAACAGTAGTTCAAATGTGTCCTCCATGGAGCACATTTGTAAACCTGAATATTTCCCACCCACATCATACTACTGCATTAACTCCTATCCATCTTGGGCTTTTCAATGACACCAAATGACACCAAAGAGTGGGAATTTTTTTTAAAAATAGGTAATGTGACAATTTTTTTCCCTTGATAGTCAGGAGGATATCAAGATTTTCTGTCTGTTTCATTCATCATTATGTTGCTAGCATCAATATTGTGAATCAGGTCCTTAAAGGGTTAACACATAATCTCCAAAAAACATGTTAAATTCAGCTAAATCCTGCGGATTTTGGTCCCGGATAGAAATGCAGTTACTTATAGATATAGATTGGCATGGGCCTACAGGCAGCTACGAATTTACAAACACACTTAACATTTTTAATAGAATTCAAGGATAAAAAAAAAAAACAATTACATTGCATGTATAGTCTGTGAAGCCAATTTAAAACTCTGTAAAGTGCTTTCCTGCCTGCCAGCAGTGAGCAACCAAACTGAAGAGCAATTCTGCAAATCAGCAATGTGGTTGTTGCTGCTACTAAAGTGGCATAGCACATTGTTAAGTGAACTTTAAGTTGAAAGGAATTTAAGTTCAATCAAACAGATCCTGCAGCTGACTGGTTTGTGTGTCTGTGGCAGAGGTTTAGGTGTGAAACCGTACGCAAGTCTCACAGTAATAATCATCTAACTCGCACATGCACCAATGTGCCATGCACTGAACAACAGGTGTGCAAGACAGTTAGTGGATGTGATTTTATACTGTAGGCAGGAAGTGCCTCTCAACAACAGTCCGAATAAACATCATTATTACATAGCCTAAGGTCAAGCTTAACGTATGATGGAGATGCAGCTTGAATTAAATCAGTGTGACTCCACACCATACAGGAAACTAATTCCTACTTTTTCCTCTTTTTGTCCAAGTTATGGAAGTCATAAAGAAAGTATCTTCCTCATGCGTGCAACAAATAAACCATAATAATTCAAGCTACATCCATTTATCATGAGTTTTACGATAGTCTTTTACTTTTACTCTGTTGTACTTCTGTCTTTGTTGTGGTTTATTGTTTATTTATTCTTTAAACAGATCCCCATTAGCTTCCACCACAGTCCCTGTTTCAAAATGCATACATAAAAAGAAGTTTACAATTCACTATTATCATCATCAGCTGAACATTTCATGTCCACATATACACCACAAAAGATTTAAACTTTTATCTTCAAAACAACCTGAACCGTGAGAGTCAAATAAGAAATCTGTAACCGTTTACATGTTACAGTTCATCAAAACATGGACCACCACAAGGAAAGACAAAATTGTAATGTTTCAAATACCCATCAAAAATCCAAAAAATTGAAATCTGTCAAAACTGAATTTGTAGACATTGTCTCAAAGAAGCCACACATAAAATCTGACAAACTTGACATAATCCGACCGGCACAACAAGCACCGACATCCGCTGTCACTGATCCAACTCTAAGGGTCCCACTGGTGAACGAGTGCTATGAAGATGCATTTTTATTCTTTATTGAGGATCCCCATTAGTCGACACATAAACGCCACGTCAGTCCTCCTGGGGTCCTCTACAAATAATTTTAAAAGGTTCAGGATGCAAAATCACAAAACACAGATCCTGTTACAATACATACAGAGATCCAGATACAATAAAAGAAAAGAGAGGAAGAAAAGAGCACCTTTTTGCCATTTTTTCCCCTTAAACCATCATGTGCTCCTAAGCTTCAAACAAACACATATGTAGCATGTTACTGTGTGATGTCTGGTTTTTCTCATTTTCATTCATTCATTTTCTGAACCACAGGATAGGCTCCAGAAGCCCCTCAACCCTCTTAAGGGGCTTCTGGAGGTACACAAGGCTGATAGATCAAGACAAACAACCATTCACGCTCCCATTCATATCCTTTAATGTGTGTCTTTAGATTGGGGGAGGAAGCCGGAGTATCCCTGGAGAACCAAAGCGCCCACAGCACAGCAACATGCAAACTCCACGCAGAAAGGCCCACTGTCGCCTCTTGTCGTGAGGCAACAGTGCTAGCCACCATGCCAACATCCATATATGTCTAATAAATGTTAATCATTTTTTTAAATGAGTTTTTGTACTTTTACTTTGTTCAGAGGTCTTTGCCATGGTTACTTTACCTTTGACTATTTAATTGTTTTCCTCAAACCGTCATGAGTTGCTAAGCTTTAATTAAAATACAATTCAAATAATTAAACTCTGTCATAAATGTCTGTACTTTTAACCTATTTTGACATTTTCAAAGCTAAAATAATATGGAAAACTTTACTGCAAACTACAGATACACCTGATTTACATAAAAATATACATATATTAGAATAGGGATATTTACTGTGCCCTTTGAGATCTTATTTTATAAACTATATGCATGGAGAGAGAAAACGTTTTTTAATCCTAAATGATTATAACTGATGTCATTATTCTGAGTTACTGTATCCATAGCACATGATGTTTGTCGTGTAAGTAATCTACATGACATGATCGCACACGTTATGATTTCAATTTGTCAGACTTTTTCACTTGTTCTTTTGTACAAGTCATGCATCAGCTCACCGGCTTATCTACTCCAGAATTAAATGATTTTTAATTTGTTGTTTTAATTGTACAGATTTTATGTTTTTAATCTACTCTTGTATTTTATTCTTTTATTCTTTCTTTCTTTATTTATTTTCCTGTACAGCACATTGGTCCACTGTGGTTGTTTTAAGGTGCTTTACAAATAAAGTTTAATTGAATTGAACTGGATGGGATTGGAAGGCAAAAATGAGCCAATTCACAGAAAACCATGACTTTCTTATATGATGGAGGGAAGGACTTCCCTTTTCTATATTTGCACAAAAAAAAAAAAGATGCTGCCTCATGAACATGTTCGATACACATATATAGACACGCACATATGCAAAGAGACAAGGCCTAAAAACCTTTTTCCTCATTAGTTGAAAAAAAAATACAATTTCCCAGTTTGGCATCAATAAAGTATATCCACCATTCCATCTATTACAGTCTCACACATCAGAAATGTATATTTCTGAGTCAGTATGTAGATGTGTCTGGAGCAGACTATTGAGTGTTTTGGGAAATGAACGGCCCAGTGACAGTTTTTACCCCAGAGAAAACTAACAGCCCATCAGTCGGCCATGGTCATTAGTATTGAGTGAAAAGTAATGACTTCACTGTAAGTATTGAGTGAATTTCCACTCTTTATCTCCAGGGCAAATGTGTTGCCTCTCTGGTGCCTGGCCCACTGATTCACTACATACATTTATGACTGGCTTCATAAGACAGATAATAGAAAAACGCCTCCAAATATAATGTAATCCAGATTTAAACCACAAACAAACTACAGACTTTGAAATGACGGAAGAGTTGAATTAAGGTCTGCCCGGCACAGCCAAATCAAAAACTACATATTAATAAGCTCTGCAAAGATATATTTCATATTTTCTGACTGAGTTGAGACTGTACTGTGTTCAAGACATTCTTGTAGAAGTCCAAATGGGGAATAGATAGAACAGTACACTGCAGAAAAATACTAATTAAAAAAGAATATTACAATTGACTTGGACATGTACTTTATTATGACAGTATCAACAGTACGATGGCTTCAGTGAGCAATTTAATGAGCAAGTGTAATTTAACCCTTTCACACATACTGGTCACTCCAGTGGACAGTTATTCTACAGCTGTTCTCTTGCATATTCATGGATTTTGTTTTTTTAGTTCCATATCAGCCAGCACAGTGGGCACTTATGCATCATCCCATAATACACAGACATTCATACCATTACTGTAACTTTCCTGTAAACCTGATATTTGAGTGTAAATGAATTGCTACTGTAATTGTTATTAGACTGTAACACGTTTTTTTTAAACAAAAAGTTGTTTTTTTTGGTGCGTATTATCTGAGTAAGAAATAACTAATATTATAGTATGTTAAAAATGTGATAAAACATCAGATTACCAGCGTTAACAAAATCAAATATTTCATAATTTTTCACAGTATGTCAGTAAATAAATGTTTCTTTGCTTCAAATATTAAATCCATGGTGTCCAGCTAAGTGGACATTTCACATTCATTAAAAGAAAAAAATCAATCACATTGTTTTCTTTTCCCACCTAAATAGATATAAAAATACTCTTGAATAACGTTCTCATAATTCACGTATGAAAGGATTAATGAGCAATTAAATAATTTAATAAGAATATGACAAAAGGAGCATCCAGATAGGTCTGACAAATCACCTAATGTGTGATGGTCTTCTATTACTTTTTGTTTTATTCTTGTGATGATAGCCCAAAAACACCTGCCGAACCATCCAATAAGTGTTTTCACACTGTACATCAGGAGTCACCAGTCCTGGTCCTGCAGGTTTTAGAGGTTTCCCTCTTCCAACACACCTGACGGTCCTTATCAGGTTTCTGCAGAGCTTGAATTAGGTGTGTTAGAAGAGGGATACATCTAAAACATGCAGGATACCAGCCCACGAGGACCAGGACTGGTGACCCCTGCTGTACATAAACCAAACCATGGTTCGGTTTGATCTGGACTCATCAAACCTCTTTTGTTCAGACCTGAAGACTACCTGTTTAATCAACACTGTATATACATGGGAGGTTTCACGCCTGTAAATGTGGTTCAGACTGCACTGGAACCTCCAAAAGTTCAGATGAAATGAGAATGTCTTCACCCCTTTTTCTCTGCTATTACACAGTCATTTTCCATGGGGGACTGAAGCGCCGCAGAATTATTATTATTCGTGGTTAAAATTGACAAACTAATTCATCTACCCAGGCGATGGTTTTATGAGGCCAAATCAGCCCCCTTAGTGTCGGTCTGGAGGTTCTAAACAGAGAAATGTAACAGCCTCATTTTGACCCAGTAGAAAATGAACAAGGTTTGGCAGACTCCAGCAGAAGAACAGGTGGGCCATATAGCTCTGATTAGAGGCATTAACATTCAGTTTAGTACTAATATCAGGATGCAGTGTGGGAAGGCGGGGATGCTCAGTTTGATTTATGAAACAGGAGGTGACACGTTGAGCCTTTTCAACTATAAAATGCTGATTTTGTTCATTTCTAAGTGTGGTACGATGAAGAAGAATCTTTATCTTGTCAGTATATTGTACATGTGGACTTGCAAGACACACTGAAAATAAGCCTCTGCTTTTAACCCATCACTATCTGAACATCCAGGAACACAACACACTGCAGACCAGGAGTAGTGGGCTGCCATGTCCTTTGGAGCAAATGAGAGGGGGTTTAGTGCCTTGCTCAGGGGCACATCAGCCCACAATGTCTATGCCAACCTTCAGTCACAAGCCACCTCTTCAACCTCATAGCAACGTTCAACAAAGTTAATGCGTTTGATGTCAATAAAATCACAATATCATTCAATTTGCTGCTTAAGACTCATGTTTTAATGTTTTGTATGACTTTAATCATCTCTGACAGGTGGAAATTTTTGATTATTTTATTTAAATTTTCCCCAAACTTTGCCACATATGGCTGGTGTTACTATTAGAATATATTTACAATGTTGCCCTGAGGATCATCCACTGCTCAAGCTACCCAGACCTCAACAAAAGATACACACCGACTTATTTTGGAATAAAGCTGGCTGGCCTTACCTCCTGCTGCCTGTAGTAACAGGGACTCTCCAGCCCTTGATCTGGCTCAGCTCGGGGTCGGCTACGTCAATGAGCAAGGGCAGGCGGGGCATCCATACGCTCATCTCCAGCTGTGTGCTCAGAAAACCGTATGTGAAGTTGAGCATCACTCTGCTCTTCCCTTTTGTCTCTTTCCCGCTGACATACACATAGTCACATCGCTCTGACACCTGGACAAGACAGGCAGAAGAAAGAAGGAGGACATGTGAATTACACGTCCTCAAATGACTCAGATATATCATCAATGTAGACACACACATCTCCTTTTAGTTCTCAGTGGAGCGTTGCCAAACCCAAGCATTTGAATGACATTTTTTATAGATATCCCCTTACTACCTAAAT
>JAQQZY010000005.1:4868721-4884251 GCA_030068375.1 Ostorhinchus rueppellii
CTGGGGAGAGGGAAGTCTGGGCATCCCTGCTTAGACTGTTGCCCCCGCGACCCGGCCCCGGATAAGTGGAAGAAAATAAATGAATGTTTGTAAATATCATATATTCAACAGATGGTTCAGTTTTTTTGTTTCCTGAAAAATCTGAAATACTGACTTTAAGAAGGCATCGATAAGTTGATATTACTCTGGCTTTATGAGTAGTATTTGGACATCCATGCAACATACACTGTAAAAAGTAAAACAATGAATCAACTTAAAAATGTTTCTTCAATAAATTAAATAATGAATTTATGAATTTGAAATTAAATTACATTAAATGTAATTAAATTTGGTTCACTCAACTAATTTTATTTATATGACCTTTTGAAGAAAAAATCTGAAGTTGATTCAGTGTTTTAATTTTTACAGTGTATGAATAAATGAGTGAATGCAATTATTTTTTGGTTTGTAAATCAATCATTGCACTCAGTACAATAACTATAATAAACATAAAAAACAAAAAACGAATCGGCTACATACAAAAGCTTATTTTTTGGCCTATCCTATTCATCTGATGCACTTCTTACATTAAATTAAAAATGTATTTGGAAAGAAAACAAAGATCAGAAGGAGAAAACATACATAAATATGAACAAATAATGAAAATACAAGCTTTTACAGATGGTGGAAAAGTGGGATATGAACATATACACTGTAAAAAGTAAAACACTCAATCAACTATAAAAGAAAAAGTCTTCACTTTTTTCTTCACTTTTTCTTCACACAAAAAAAAAATTAATTAAGTGTAATTTAATTGGTTCATTCAATTATTTTTTTTATGTGACCTATTGAAGAAAAAAATTCAAGTTGATTCAATGTTTCACTTTTTACAGTGTGCATGTAAACATCAATACTAGAGTAAACAGTGTATTTGGAATACTGTCATTTGGAATTGGGCTAAAAACGGAATATTAGTGTGCATGTAAGTATAGCCACAGCAGAAAGAGTCTATGTATATTTAATTTTATAGCTTTGGACATAGAAGCTTCAACCAGTACTGGACTTCCTGTCACCACTGCATGAGCTTAGATGTACTTGACACCCTAAAGTTTTACCAGCTTCTATTTTCCATAATAACTGCAGATGTAGTAATGCTATTTGGGTGTGAAAGTGAATGATTTGCATTATTTAACCCTTTCATGCATACTGGTCACTACAGTGGACAGTTATTCTCCAGCTGTTCTAGTGTATTTTCATGGGTTTGGTTGTTTTAGTTCCATATCACATAAACACAACACACACTTATGGATCATCCAATACACTGCACTGCACATGATTTAGTGTAAATAATTGATAATTATTATCAGACTGTAATTAATAGTTTTCTGAATCATTTTTTATAGTAATAACTAGTATTAGAGTATGATAAAATGTGAGAAAACATTAGATTAACTATATGAAAAATGTTTTTATTTCATAGTTTTCACACTGTATATCTGATGATGGCTTCTTTGCTTCAAAAATTAAAGACATAGTGTCCAGCCGAATGGACATTTTTGTTGCTTGAAAAAAAATTCAATTGTGTTGTTTTTTTGCCTAAAGAGGAACAAAATAAAATCTTGGACTAAGGTTCTTATAATTCATGCATGAAAGGGTTAAAGGTGTAACTGGTTGAATAAAGAAAAAAGAAAAAGGGAGGATTGCGTTAGTGTTACATATGAAGAGTCTTTTGGAACTAAAATGATAGGATACACTGTAAAAAGTAAAACATTGGATCAACTTAAATTTTTTTCTTCAACTGGTAACACATAAAAAAAAATAGTTGAGTGAACCAAATTAAATGACATTCACTTCACTATTTTTTTTATGTGTGGCCTATTGAAGAAAAATATTTAATTAAGGTGATTCAATGTTTTACTTTTTACAGTGTAGGAATAATGTGAAATCTGGTCTAGTTCAGATTTATTATAAGTGTATGGTGGCGTAAATCTACCAGATATAAAATCCCGATTCAGATAATTATTCAGGCTTGGCTTCAACTTCACCCTCTTTTTTTTTTGTTGTTGTTGTTGTTTTGTTTTTGTTCTTTTTTTTTGTTTTTTCGTTTTTATATGAGACAACTCAATTCAACAGTGCACAGGCGATGGAGGTAGCAGCACACCACTACAGATCACAGGACTAATAAGTACATGTCCTCTCCTTCAGAAAAGAAAAAGAATGAACAATAAATGTGAAAGGTGCAAAACAGGAATGCAAACAGTCACACACACACACACACACACACACACACACACACACAGGCACACAAAACATTGTTAACCAATCATCAGACACAACACCCACTTTTGTGCAAGAGGAAGACAGACACACAATTTAGTCTTGAACTAGGCGTTTCATGACAGTCTGACAGCCAGGACCACAAACATCTCTGCTCTTATTCGCTTTTCAGAAATGACAAAGCACAAGCAAACCCGTCACGGAACAAAAACCTGGAAATCAAGCTTGTCAAACGTAATTTAACGAGGAATGTCGTGCTCTTTTTGTTTTCATAAAGGCCACTGAGACAGCTTAGCTTGCCCGGTGTTTCTCTCACACTCTTATTAATGCCCTGTTGATAATCTGCAATTCCTTTTGAATTCCTTCCATCAAAAAAAAACAAAACAAAAAAAACCCTTCGCTTCTGTTGAATCACGGGTAAAATATTCCTTTTTCTTCCCACATGCTACCTTTCATTGATATTGCACCAAATAAAGCCTTTTGTGTTAGCAGCCAGCATTACTTCACAGAATGCCTCAATAACAGTGTAGTCTATTTGTGATGTTCTTAGAGGAGTATACTGTCTGTTTTCTTGTGTTAACATCAATACTCCACAAAAAATGTTTTATTTTTTTGCTGAGAAAAGCCTTTTGGAAACGTGTGTAACCATATGCTTTATATTCACAGCTACCCTGCTTGAAATAAATGCACAAGTGAAATTTCTTTGACTAATGTTAAAGGAATAAGACACCCAAACATGAAATTAAGTCAGTCTCGTTCACCCCCAGAGTTAGAAAAGTGAAAAAGAAAACAGTTAAAATCTGTCCAGGCATTGTCCTGCTTCGGGAGCAGCGGTTTTAGCTTTAGCTTAGCACAGTTGCTGTAAACCAAGGGTGTCAGTTAGCATGTCCTCCAAAAAAAATGACCGAGACATCTACATTTTTTTCTAAATATATCTTGGGAGCCGTGTGTTCAGAACCAGTACAACTCATAATGCAAAATTGGACGAGGCTATTACCTGGACAGATCATTTACTCTTATTCCTCCCAGTCAGAGCCAGCCCAAGGCATAAGCTCCTGCTAAGCACCTGCTTAGGGCCCCGCGGCCACTCGGGGGCCCCCAAGAGCAATTAAAAAAAAAAAGTTTTTACATGCATGAATGATGATCCATATAGGTAATAGCCTCGTCCGATTTTGCATTATGATTTGTACTGGTTCTGAACACACGGCTCCCAAGATATATTTAGAAAAAAATGTAGATGTCTCTGTCTCTTTTTTTGGAGGACATGCTAACTGACACCCTTGGTTTACAGCAACTGTGCTAAGCTAAAGCTAAAAGCGCTGCTCCCAAAGCAGGACAATGCCTGGATAGATTTTAACCGTTTTTTGTTTTTTTCACTTTTCTAACTCTGGGGGTGACTGAGACTGATTTAACTTCATGTTTGGGTGTCTTATTCCTTTAAAGAAAAGAGAAAATACATGTCATGAAAATCCTAGTTTTTTTTCCTTTCTTTTTTTCATTTCAATAACCCTTGATTTAAAATACATCACAGTAATATGTTCTGGTGTCTGTGGGTGACCTCTCTCTTGATTTTGGCACTGCACTGTACATAATTCAGTTGATTTGTATCCATCACCAAACATGAATAATTGTTTCACTGGTTATATTCAAATAGGCTCATACAGTCCAGAAGACAAAGCTCACATCCTCTCTGTCATGTGACCAGAGTTGATTGTATGGATGCAATATACAGAGCCCGGCGTGTGCGTTTATTGTACATTTTTTGTCTTCTATTTCACAGGGGACAGTCTCTTCAGCAGCTTCTTCCCCTTCGACAGCAGCCCCTTCTTCTTCTTGTTTGCCAGGTCGTGAGGGTCCCGGGGGTCCAGCGCGGGGACGTGGGGGCCCCTCGTCGGGCTGAGGGGTCTCATGGTGCCCGGGAGGAGGGGCCGCACGATGGGGGACGGCGCTCGGACGGGTGTGGTGTCATTGTTGACCGTGTCTGTGGTTTCTGTGGTGACCTGAGGAGAGAAGCAGCGGGGAGGTGTGGAGGCATGGGGCGGCGAATTACAAAAGAAACAACATTTGACCTACGTTCTATGTCCTGCACCTTCAGAAATGTACTCGATCATGTTAGTGTAAGTTTGTGTCGACTGTGCTTTTAACCCTTTCATGCATAGCGGCCACTACAGTGGAGTATATTTATTAATTTTGTTGTTTTAGTTCCATATCAGCCGACACAGTGGATGCAACATACAATGTAATTGATAGCATTACTGTAACTTTGCTGTTCTAGATAAACCTGATCTGCAGAAACAAAAAAAGAAAGAAAGAAAAAGCTAATTACACTGTAATCAACAGTTGGGTTTTTTAAACATTTTTTTTTTTTGCATATTATTGCCATAAAGTGAGCAATAACTAGTATTAGAGTATGTTAAAACGTGAGAAAACATCAGATTAGCTGCATTAAAAATGTTTTTATTTCATAGTTTTCACACAGTTTATCAGTAAATACATGTTTCTTTGCTTTTAAAATTAAACGTATGTTGTCCAACTGAGTGGAGATTTTTAAATTATTTTTTAAAAATGTAATCGTCTGTTTTGTTTTAATGCCTAAAGAGGAATAAAAACACTCAGGAGGACAAAAAATCTTGATGAACCCTTTCATGCATAGTGGTCACTTCTTCCCCAGCTGTTCTCTTGTATATTCATGGATTTTGTTTGTTTTAGTTCCTTATCACATAAACACAATAGTCACTTATGCATCATGTCAAACACTGACACTCATACCATTACTGTAAATTTACTGCTCTTCATCGACCTGATCTGCACTGACATGCTTTAGTGTTAATAAGTGCTAATTGTTATCAGACTGTAATTAATAGTTTTCCGAATCAAATTATTTACTTATTTATTTATTTTATAGTAATAACTAGTATTAGAATATGATCAAATGTGAGAAAACATTATTTAACTGTATGAAAAATGTTTTTATTTCATAGTTTTCACACTGTATATCACTTGCTGATGACAGTTTCTTTGCTTCAAAAATTGAAGGTACAGTGTCCAGACGAACTGACATTTGTGTTGATTGAAAAAAAATTCAATCGTGTTGTTCTCAAGAGGAATAAAAACACTCAGGAAAAAAAAATCTGGACTAAGGTTCTTATAACTCATGCATGAAAGGGTTAAAATTAAGTTCTAGTTCTAATTATTATCATCCTTCAAAATTTTAACAGTTTTTCGTCTTTTTCACTCATTTAATTCTCAGAAAACTGATCATTATGAACAAACATCTTGAAAAATATATTAAAGTAGATTAATTACAAAGAAAATAAACTATATGGACAAAAATATTGACACACATTACACCTTCAACTTGTGGGATTTCCCTTAGGTATTGATTTGATAATATCATGACACAATGTCAAAGTCCGTTATTGTTGATAATTGTCACAGTAAATGTTTAGTTAATATTTTGTTGAGGTTTAAGGGCTGGTTTTTCTTTTTGAGTGAGAATTGAAGAAACCGTGTTTACTTGTGGCTTAGAATCATTATTTATGGTCAGAATGTGACAAATAATTCTGAAATATAGATGTAGAACAAGGATGAATAATACAAATATAAAATGACAAATATAAGACAAAATAAAAATGTATATTGCAATATTATATTATATTATATTATATTATATTATATTATATTATATTATATTATATTATATTATAAGTGATTGTTTGTCTCTATATGTCAGTCCTGCGATGAACTGGCTGGAATAGGCTCCGAGCGATCCATATGACCCTCGTGAGGATAAAACAGGTTCAGAAGATGAATGAATTATATTATATAATGACATTTATCATTGTAGCCCAGTCCTGTAGGCCAAAGAAAGAAACGCTTGCATGCAATGTGTCCCAATACTTTTGTCCATATAGAGTCAGTAAGCTACGCAAAAGCAAGGAAGATCAAAGTTTTTTTTTATTTTAATCATTAGTGTCTACTTAAGGAGTAATCAGACATTACTATTGTCTAAAATGGCTATTTGTCTATCAGCTTATAAAATAAAATGTGCTTAATAAAATAAAAAAAACTAAATTAAACTAAATAACATAAAATAAAATAAAATAAAATAAAATAAAATAAAATAAAATAAAATAAAAATGTAGTATTAAACGCAGTTGCAGTAATATAACTTATAGATCTGAGGACCAAAACTGCATGCTAATTCGCACTTAGAATCATGTCATTTTGTATTTCCACTTATACTATAGTGCATTTACCCTGCTGATTAAATGCTTATTTAAGTTGTGCAGCCGCTAAATTTAAACATAACCACAGAAGAAGAAAAAGATGTGTAACTTACAGAATGATGTGTGCTTTCAATTCAACTTTCATTCACTACTTAAATAAAACAGCCCAAGTCTTTCTTTGTCTTTGAAATTGACAGAATGAAGGTGCAGCATATTTGAGCCTATTCCGCTTTAAGTGTGTTTTCCCAGATATGACCCATGAAAATGTGTTTCTGTCTTTTTGTTCTGCTCGTGTGGAGGTTTCACACGAGAACTACGGTCACACACAAACACACTGTACGTAATGCAGAAAGAAGAAACACTGACGAGGAAGCCATCGAATGTTGAGAAGGAACATTAGCACACCACAGAGCCGAAGAGATCCACCATCAGGAGGCCATAAGGGAACATAGAATACGATCATATACAGTACAACACCCAGGGACACAACTGTAGATACCAGCCTTCTCTTCTAATGCATTCGCCAGATACACAGGTCAGGTCTGAGATGGGAGTTGAATTATTGGAGATGAATCATAAACTTGAGCTTTTGTGTGTAACTTGAATTTTTTCATCGTCATTTTAGTCAAACTGAATCAGGAACAGACGTCATATTCTACACCTACATCCATCCATTACAGCACAGGTGTCAAACATGCGGCCCGGGGGCCAAATCCAGCCCACCAAAAGGTTCAATCCGGCCCGTGAGATGCATTTGTGAAATGTAAAAATCACACTGTATATATTAACAATCAAGGACGTTAAAATCATTTTAGATTAATTTAATATAAAGTGGACCAGACCAGTAAAATACTATCATAATAACCTAGAAATAATAAAAACTGCACATTTTCTCTTTGTTTTACTATATAAAAAAAAGCAAAATTACACAAAAATGTTTACATTTACAGAATAACCTTTTACAAAAAAAAAAAAAATAACCTGAAATCTCTTAAGAGAAGTCTGTGGAATTTGAACAATATTCTGCCTGTTATTTAGTTTTGTATATTTGTAGATGCACCGTGATCTCTAAGTTGTGATTCACATGTATAAATGATAAAGTAAGGAGAAATAGAATAATATAATGTACCTAATTTTACTAAAGAATTTTCAGCTTCATATTTGTTCATGTTATGTTCAACTACAACTCATACATGAAAACAGTTCATTACGGAATTTTACTTTTTTTTTTTTTTCACTCAAAATTTCTTATCCTATTATTTCCCTTTATATTACTGGTCTGGCCCACTTTATACAATCTTAGGCTGTATGTGGCCCCTGAACTGAAATGAGTTTGACACCCCTGTTCTACACCTACATTGATCTATTGCAGCACGGGTGTCAAACATGAGGCCCGGGGGCCAAATCTGGCCCGCCAAAGGGTCCAATTTGGCCCCTGGGATGAATTTGTGTGATGCAAAAAGTACACCGAAGACATGAACAATCAAGGGTCAGGGTTCTCCCCAGAAATTTATAGTATCCTGGAAGAAAGTCTCATGCTAAAACCTCGCGATAGACGCAACTCCGCGAGATTTCAAAGGACAAAACAATATTGAGCGCGTACCTGCAAACCTGACGGATTTCGGTAGACATTACCAAAGTTATCAGGGGTAAAAAAAAAAAAAAAAACCCTAAATTTGAAAATGAGTATAGCGGCGCTGAGCTAGCAGGATACTGGGGAGAACCCTGAGGATGTTAAAACCATTTAGGTCAATTTAATCTAAAGTGGATCAGACCAGTAAAATACTGTCATAATAACCTAGAATAATGAAAATTACCATTTTACTCTTTGTTTTAGTGAAAAAAAAAAGAAAAGTAATTACACAAAAATGTTTACATTTACAGAACAGCCTTTTACAAAAAAAAGTAACATGAAATCTCTTCAGAGAAAAATGTGGAATTTTAATAATATTCTGCCTGTTATTTAATATTTTGTGTATTTGTAGATCCACTGTGATCTCTAAGTTGCGATTCACATGTATAAATGATAAGGTAAGGTGTAATATTATTAAAATTGCACTTATTTTACTTAAGAATTTTTAGGTTGTTCGAGTACAATTCGTAGATGAAAAGTTTCATTATGTAATTTTACATTTTTTTTCACTCAAATGTTCTTATCCTCTTGTTTATATTATTTTACTGGTCCGGCCCACTTTATACCATATTAGGCTGAATGTGGCTCCTGAACTAAAATGAGTTTGACACCCCTGCTTTACAGGAACACTCAACAAGTGCTTCCATAATGTTCGATTCAGTCTAAAAGTCTTTTCCAGCTGTGTGCATTAGAGCCGCCAGTTTGGTATCTCAAGTTGCTGACTTACTGTACAAGGCAGACAGAGCCATTTATGGTGTGAAATGAACAATCTTCTTCTGTTTGTTTGTTTTGTTTTGCCAAGCGGGTGAGGAAAAACAAAAAAGAAATCAGATGTGGCAGCATCGTCACTGTTGGTAAAACCCACACCACTATGAAAACTGAAAACAACAACAACAACGCCAACAACAACACCAACACACATGGACACAGAGCGCAAAAAGAAATGTTTTTAATATCCAATTTTTTTTTTTCTTTTATTGTTCAGTTGTAACAATACAGTATGGATGTCTCAGCGCTGCGGTTAGTTTAGTCTGTCGAGCTCAGAGCAAACATGGCATATCCACTGTCAACAGGGCTGAAAAATAGATTGTTTGATGTGTGTGCAATATACATAAAGAAACAAAGCCTCTTTAAGGAAATACAGCAGTCGAGCCAAGAACTTTATAAAATGTATCAAGTTATACTTTGAAAAAGGCATGCTTTAATTTATTTCTGTGTCATTGGGTAGCAATTTGTATGTGTTAATAAAGCACTTATAATTATACACAATAACCACAATTTGATTTTGTGTTTCAGTGCAAAGAAGTACCAAATTATCATGTGTACGAAATGAGTTGAGCCTTTTTCAAGTCCTCCTTAACCAGTGCTACATGCATAAATCACCCGCAGAGCCTCTCTCTGTCCATGTCAGGCTTTGCTTCTTCCTTTCTCTGAGACTCAGAAAGGTGTTAAACTGGGGTTTTGTCCCCTTTTCCAAAGGGTGAGGGAGGGGGTTGTTAGTTTGTATAGAGTCACCACTGTCACCACATGGACAAACACACACAATGAACAGCACACAGACGGCAAGTGGAGGAAGCAAGAGACGGAAATCAAGAGAGAGGACGGAGGATGGATGAACACAGGGCCTAGCGCTGAGAGCGGCGATGATGATGTACCCGTTTGCCCTCTGAGACGGAGGCGGCGGAGTTGGCAGGGGGCCGGTTGGCAGGCTCTTCCTGGGGGTAGTGGGACGGAGTATCCGTCAGATACACCTCCACGTCATCAGGCACTTCTTCCAGGAAGTTAGAGGGAACCAGACCACGGTGGCCGTTGATCTCACCCTGAGGGCCCGAAATGACAGAAAAGGATTAAACACAGTCACCGGGGAAAAGAGCGATGATGCCTCAGCCGTCTGAGCAGCTCTGGAAGAGGCACAGCGGCAACCTCCAGGGCTGAAAGACGACGCCAACAACCTGCTGCCAAAACCTGCAGCTCTTCAGTTGGCCACATGAGGGCAGCTGCAAAAGCAACTCAACCCTCACAGACTCTTATATTAACCCATAAAGACCCAAACATCCAAAAGTATCTACTGATCTAAAGTGTTTAATCCACTAATCCTATCAACACATGGAAATAATTGGTGTCAAATACAGTTCTTCCTCTTTTCATTGTCATCAGATATGACCATATTTGGATGTTCAGAGGCTCCGTAGTTACCATGGAAACACCGTCATCTTCTAGACATTGATTCACCAGTAAAACCCATGGAATTGGATCAATAATAGTGGACGCAGACACTGGGTTTATGTTCAGTTATTGATATTTTTGCTGAAAAAGTCAAGTTTTTTTCAGTTTGCTCTAAATTTCATATAATAATCTTCAACGTTACTCTGAGCTGTAATGAACATCAGGGGTCTCAAACTCATTTTCTTTCAGGGGCCATATTCAGCTCAATTTGATCTCCAGTGGGCTGCACCACTAAAATAATAGTATTATAACCTATAAATAATGACAACTCTAAAGTTTTGTCTTTGTTTTAGTGCAAAAAACCCCCCAAAAACATTAAATTATGAAAATACTTACTTTTATAAACTATCCTAACAAAATAGATGTGGATAACCTGAAAAAACTGAAATTTCTTTAGAAAAATAAGTCAAATTTTTACAATATTATACCTCAACTTATCATTTCTATATGTGCGTTATGATCTACACAGACACTAAACGCTGAGTAAGAGGTAGAAAATTGTTCAAATTGTGCTTAATTTTCTTTAGACATTTCTGCCTGTTCATATTAGTTCCGATTATTCACATTTAATCGCAGATTTTACTGAAAAAGTCACTTTTTCTGCTGTTTTTTCTATTTTTGATACAATAATCCTCAACTTTACTCTGAGCTTTTATGAACATCTACATAATCAGTGAATTAAATGTAGGAAAATTCCTAATTTTCAAAGGAAAAAACACACAATACAGAAGATAATATTACAATAAATGGCGATAAATTACTTACGGATGATTAAATATAAAGAAAAATTAATTTGGCCACTGCCACAAATGTCACAGTGGGTCCTTATGGGTTAACAGTGCAGAACCAGGCTGCCACAGTTCTTCACAGCCTCCTGAGACCCAAGGAAGTACAAGTTTAGCTTTTTTTTTACATTAAATAATTGATTGGAAACAAAGTAATGGAGCAATTTTTTCAGATACATGTTTAATTTCATTTTTTCATGGAATATGGAATGCCCTTTGCAGTGGACAGTGTTTGTTTTTGGGGTTTTTTTATGAAAAGCTGAAAAACTCTTGCCCCCTACCACTCACAAAAACTTGTGCAGTATGTGGGATCACGCACCACATCCAGACACCAAAAGCTCATCCACCTTTCTTTATTACCCAGAGAACCTGCATGGAACCTTATTTTGTATTTGAATAATAGGGCAAGTTACGTACAATATTGTTCTCTATCATTAATTTCACGCTTCATGACAGCCACATATGTGTGATGGGTTTTTTTTCAACTCACCTGTGAAAATTATGTTTAAGCTTAAAATTATGCTTAATTACGAGCTGCTTCGACAGTTAAGTGCTGTCACAAGAGACTAACCAGTAAGTGTGACTGACAGCTTGTTTACCTGTTGAGTTTGACATCCTGAGCTCCTGTTTACTGAATAAATCTTTTCTTTTTTCTACATGACACCACCCCTTTTGTTGGGGTTATTAGATTATACTAATACGCATATCAAAGCATTTTCATACGCACATTTTTGAAGAAGTATCCTGGCACTACCTGAGAGTACATTACATTAGCCTATACCGCCCGCTAGCACAACATAGCTAATGTTAGCACTCATTTAATATCACACAAGGTTATACCGTCTGTCAAATAATAAGTTCATTAGTGTACAGTATTTATAAATGGCATGAAGTCGATATTACGTGATAGAAGTAACATTTACAACATTTGATGCAGTTAGGTTCTGGTTGGTGTTTTCAGTAAGTTAGCAGAAAGATTCACCCAATGTTTGGCACTCCAAGGCTGTTGCAATTCTTTACAAAACTTAAGAGTTGTTAAACACGAAATGTTTGCATACATTGAATTGTTCCCTTATAATGCCACACGTCAGACTGTGTGGAAATTTGTTTCAGTTTAACATAATTTCATTTGTTCCAGTTTAATATGGTTTGGTTCGACAGTTCAATCAGTCAGACTGTTGGCTAGGTCAGAGTGAACTAGAGCTAGTGTCACAGGGTCACAGAGCATTTTCTTTAAAAGGAACGGAGGCAGAATTTACATAGAAATAACTGGACAAATTTTATGATGGAAGCTGATGATGAGCTTCCCCTGTTTGAAAGACCAGCAGCCGACACTGCTTTAAGCTGGGCATACACTGTGCAATTTTTGGCTCATTTTGCCACATTTTTTCAGTCGTGCGACTCTTTTGGAGATTGGGCCAAGATTGGGCTTAGACTGTTGCCCCCATGACCCGGCCCCGGATAAGCGGAAGAAAATTAATGAATGAACGAATAGTCGCCGAGATAGTAAGGTGAGCATCAACGGAACTACTAATAAATTTGAAATCCCTACTGAACCTCTTGCGCATGCATGACTCACATCAGGTAGATACTTAAAACAGTCGTAAAAACCTCATAAATCCACGCATGCACGTTCAACCTCCATATGTACTGCGCTTACACGACTCACATCCGACGGGTACTCAGATTAGGTTGCCACAGGCAGCTCAGTGCATTACCTGAACACCAGCAAACCGAGCCATTTCCCTGTCTGTACACGTCGCTGTTGCCTTTTCTTTTTGGTGTCTGCACACAGAATGGCACAAATTGCCAGGGCGATGCGTTTTTCTTTGTTGAGCATCACTGAGTCTCAGGAAAGTGTCAGTGAGCATCCAAGCATCTCCCACTTCCAGCTTCTTCTTCGTCTTTTTACGTTGTAATTCCGGACACAAGAGTCCGATGTGTCTTGTAGTGTGAGCAGGCAGATCGCATCAGATCGTATAGTGTGAGAACAGGAATCGTGAGCTGCGAAATTTTAACCCCCGCGATTCACTGGCACAGTATGAGCAGCAGCTGAATAGCGCAATTGAAAACATCGCACAGTGTATGCCCAGTTTTATATGATAGAATGAACAGTATGATAAAAATCTATAGGGACAATGCATTCAGTGTTCTTAACCACTCTAGTAATGGGCAACTATAATAAAAAATAATATTCAATTGTTTTATTCTCCTCCATCAGAGCTTGTGGCACAAGTTTCAAGTACTTCTCTCTAGTGTTCACATACATCTGTTTGAAAATTATATATTATTTTACTGAATTGTCTTCTGCTCTTTTCTTTATCTCCCCCAATGATCCACATTTCTCACTGTATTCACTTTAACTATTATTTAGACTTTATTATTTAATGACTGTCTTTGCTATTGTTTTTATCACAAGTGTTCCTTGTTATGTTCTTGATAATAATGCAAATTAAATGAGTATTCAATTGATGTATGTATTAATTATTAATCTTGTGTTTCATAATTTAAATTTTAACAACAAACACCGTTCTTGTATTAACAGCTAAATCTGCAGTTAACCACTTAACAACCCCAGTAAATGTCTACGATGCAAATCATTTTTTCCCTTCTTTTCCTCTTCTCTTTAGATGCTGTGGTGCTTGGTTAGAAAATAAGAACCAGTCCAGACAATACATAGTTATGCTTCAATACAAAGGATAGATAAATAAACATGGACAGGTAGGACTCACATAGTAAAACCCGTCTTCATCGATATCTCCAAACACAGCGATGATGTCGCCAGCGCAGAAGGTCAGCTCAGCCTATGACGACACAGAGAACAAGATATAAAGAGAATATGACCCTTGTAAAGGTCATTACAGTTCTATGAATCATAGCATGAGGTTTAACTTTGATTCTGACTACATTCATCAGAAAAAGGAAATGTGGGGTTCCTTTACAGCAGGGGTGTCCAACTCATTTTAGTTCAGGGGCCACATTCAGCTGAATTTGATCTGAAGTGGGCCGAAACAGTTTAAGTTTAGTTTATTTGAAAGGGGACAATACAATTTAATAAAACACATGATTATACATGGTTAAAAAAGCCAGAATTAGCCAGAAGGCTAGTTTTCATCTGTAGTCCCCTGGACATGATGTAAAAAAGCAGTAAAATACATCGACAAGAGAAAGAGATGGGTAGACAAGGTTAGACATTTGATAGGACACAAACATGACAAGTAACATCTACATATACCGCTAAGAGAACACAGAACATACAATAGTTATACAATATAATATATATTTTTTTTAAAAACGTATTCAAAAAGTAAATGTAACAGATGTAACAGTAAAAATAATAACATAGTAATATATAAATAATGTCAACTCCAAACTTTTCTGTGTTTTAGAGCGAAAAAAGTAAAATTAAATCATGAAAAGGTTTACATCTACAAACTGTCCTTTCAGACAATGTGAATAACATGAACAAAATGAAAAAACAATTTTATTTTAACAATATTACGTCTCCGTTTGTCATTTACACATGTACATTATAACATACAGATCACAGTGGATCTACAAACACATGAAACATTTTTGGTAAAAGACAGAATATTGTTAAAATTGCGCTTACTTCTCTTAAGACATTTCAGGTTCCTCATATTTGTTCAGGTTATTCACATTTTTTGTGACATTATACATTGTTTTAGTGTAAATACATGAAAATACTTGCATTTACAAAGAGAAATATTGGAGTTGTCGTTATTTATATGTTATTATGATTGTATTTTACTTGGTCTGAATGTAGAGCCTGAACTAAAAGATTTGTGATTATCTTAGTATAATTTTGCCATTTCACTAATTCAGCCTAAGGGCCAGACTGGACCCTTTGGGGCCGGATTTGGCCCCCGGGCCTCATGTTTGACACCTGTGCTTTACAGCCTTTTATATATATATATATATATGAACATTGTTTTGTTTCTATATTTCACTGTTATGTCTTTATTTTTAATATGATAGTTTGTTGATTATTGACTCAGATCTGAATTTTAACAGCCATTTAAAAGCTATTACTACGTCTGCCTTTTACCACCTGAAGAACATCACTAAAATCAAGGGTTTTCTGTCCAAACAACACACGGAAAAACCTGTCCATGTATTCACTTTCAGTAGGTTAGATCATTGTCATGGTGTCTTCACAGGTCTGATCCAGAACGCTGCTGCCAGAGTCCTGACTAACACCAAACTGGACCACATCACACTGGTCCTCTGATCACTACACTGGCTTCCTGTGAGTCAAAGGATAGAGTTCAAAATCTTCCTCCTGGTACAAAGCACTGAGCCTTGGACCCAAACCCATCCTAGACCTGTTAGTTCCCTATGAAGCATCAGGGACAGGTTTACTGTGTGTTCCCAAAATCA
>JAQQZY010000005.1:4884351-4903950 GCA_030068375.1 Ostorhinchus rueppellii
AAACTCAGTTTAGTTCAGGGGCCACATACAGCCTAATTTGATATAAAGTGGGCTGGACCAGTAAAATACTATAAATATAATAGGAGAAGAATTTATAAATAATGTCAACGCCAAAATTTATGACTGAAAAAAGTGAAATTCCATCATGAAAATGTAATAAAAAAAATCTACGAACTGTACTAGAACATGAACAAATATGAACCTGAACATTTTTAAGACAAATAAATGCAATGTTAAAAATATTACACCTTACTTCATCATTTATACATCTGAATCACAACCTCCAGATCACAAATTTACAAAACATTTAGTAACAGGCAGAATATTGTTAAAATTCCACATACTTCTCCTAAGACATTTCAGGTTGTTCATATTTGTTCAGATTATTCAGTCTAAATATTTTTGTGTAATTTTACTTTTTTTTTACACTAAAACAGAGGAACGTTTTCATTATTTATAGGTTATGATAATATTTTACTGGTCTGACCCACTTATCCTTGATTGTGCATATCTTCAGTGTAATTTTTGCATTTTACAAATTCATCCCAGGGGCCAGACTGGACCCTTTAGTGGGCCGATTTTGGCCCCCGGGCCACATGTTTGACACCTGTGTGATATACAAATAAACTTGCCTTGCTGATGCAAAACCTGAATTAAAATTTGCATATCTAAGAAAAGCGTATGGTGAGGAGTATCGTTGTTTTCTTCGTTGTGCTCTGATAAAGCACTCATCCCAGTATTGTATTGTCCTTAGCAGTGATACCTCAACATCAACATTAGGGGAGCTCTCTCGGGGGTCATAGTCGTACAGAGCCACCATCCTCCTCGAAGCCTGGTCTCGACGGAGGCCTCTTCTGTTCTGCTCTGTGATTGCGGGAAAAAAAGGTTACAGTAAATATTTTCTCTCATGTTCTGAGTTCCAATATTGAAGTTTGTTTGTGTAAGTACATCCAGTCACATTGTGTCGTACCTATCCGGTCCACAGGGGTACTGAGGGGCAGGAAGCCCTGTTTGATGAGCTGGTCCATAGTCTCTTCATCTTCCGCTCGGATCTCTGAGACCATGTTACAGGGGATCAGCCCCATCCTCCCCCTCACTTCCCCTCTGTAAAACCCATCTGTATCTTTATCACCGTACACCTGGTGGACAAGCAAGCGAAAGAGCGACGTTTAGCGGCCCTGAAAAAGCACATGATTTACACAGAATAGTTTGGGGTGGTCATTAGAAGCCCCTTGGAGGAGATACTAAGTTGTTTTTCAACTGCTGTGATAGCATTATAAAACAGACTCATGTGTATTATAACCAGTTTCATCGTCAAACAAGCACGGCTCCCAACAATTTCAATGGTCAATTAAGGACTGTACAAAATGATACATTTTTAATGACTTTAGTGCACCACCGACAGCTGCTGCAGTAAATAAAATGTCTTTCACTGCAAAAACAGAGCTTGACGGCTAAACTAATACAGCAGTTTGAAAATGCAAATCAACACTTGTAAGCACTAAGCACATTCAAGAGAAACTGTTTTATTAGCCTTAACACTCAAAACCAAAATGATGGTTGAATCTCACTCAGAAAAATGTATAAGAACGGATGTGATTAAAAATATGGATGAAAGTGAACAGCAACACAAATCCTCTCAAGTCACAAGCAGTATTCACAACAAACAAGCGTCTTCAAAGATACATAATTAGTAAAATTACACTAAAATTTTGTACAAGGTAAAAATAAAACCACAGTCACATTCTAAAGAAATTAAGCTTGCTCATTTTTCAGCATTTCATTGAATTTGCCTAAAACTAAAAATCTGTATATGGTTTCAATAGCCATTCATAGCTTCTCAGGTATTCACACACCTAGTGGTTCCTCGTGTCTCAGGCTCCATAATACAAGGAGTGTGTGGTGCCTTTACATAAGCCCTAATGTAAAAAAAAAAAATAGTAATAATAATAATAAAAAGACACTTTTCATGTTTGTGGAACTCAAACTAGACCAGTTAAACTGAATCTGAATAATTTTATTAAGAGGAAACAGTCATATTTCTATGAATTTCTTAGTGTGTGTTACTCTGTTGTACTTTTATTGTGATGTAGTTTGTCTAGTTATTGTGTTCTGCTGTGATTGTGTTTGCATTTTGTACAGTTTTGTTTATGTCATTCAGTTTTATGTACTAAAAAAGCCCAGCACACGCATTGCAAATGAGCTTAGGCTATAAATGCTTAGATCTGTGGCAATAATCTGTTCTGCATAGCAGTCTCTGTAGCAATAAACACTAAACAAATAAAACTCACATGTGTAATATTTAGCCACATCCAGTGGTGAAATGGAGGATTACCTTTCTCCTACATGGGATGCAAAATGTGTCACCCTTGTCATTTGGTTTTGTCACTTCTGGGATTTTAGTTAAAAGTATATTAAGTCTATTCTAGCAAGTGGCAATAATACCCCCTTAACCCTTTCATGCATGAATTATGTGAACCTTAATCAACATTTTGAGTGTCTTTATTCCTCTTTATGCATAAAAAAAAACAAAGTGACTGAAAATTGTCTTATGAACCTATTTGCAAGTTGCAGTCGGACACAAAAAAGCATGTTTTTACTGATATATTATGTGAAAACTATATAATAACACATTTTTCATGAAGCTAATGTGATGTTTTCTTACATTTTAACAAACTCTAATACGAGTCAGTACCCAAGTCATGGAGATACTATACAAAAAAAACTTCTCATTAAAAAAAAGAACAACTGTTAATTACAGTCTAATAAAAACAAGAAACTGATTTATACTCAAATATGTTAGATCAGGTTTATCTACAACAGCAAAGTTACAGTAATGGGATAAATGTCAGTGTATGAGATAATGCACAATCTGTGTTGGCTGATATGGAACTAAAAGAAGAAAATCCATCAATATACACAAAAACAGCTGTAGAATAACTGTCCACTGTAGTGACCAGTATGCATGAAAGGGTTAATGTTGCATGCCACCTGTTGAAAGATGTAGATAAAAGGAAAATGAAGTCTGTTTGGGGCTCATTCTGAGGAAATCCAAACACACACTGACTATTATTTTCAGTTGTTACACTACAGAAAACATAATGACGTTCATGTTCCATTTCTTCACTTAGGTTCTCTTAAAAAAAAAACCTAAATCACCCACAAAGAGATCTTAAAGCAAAACAAAATGCACTATAATAGAATGATAATGTTCTGTATGTCAGAATATCAAAACATCTTAATTGTAAACTCCCACCCTTATGATCTGCCCCTCTTTGAAGGGCAGCTCCTCATCTGCTGCATCTGGATTTGGGGACATGGAAAGAGGATCGTAGTCAAAAAGGGCCACAAAGATCCGGAAAGACTCCTCTGGCTCTGACTCATCGTAGTACGTGGGCGAGCGGCGATCTCGATCCCTGTAGCCATCTTTAAGGAGAAAAATAAAACAATACATCGATATGCAAACACTGATGAAACAACCAATGAAAGTGATCCAACACACACAACACACGGGAAGGTTTGACTCTCAAATATTTAACAGAAATGACAAAAAAAGGTTCTCTAAATTAAAGAGTCAAATATGTATTGCTTACCAAAAATAGGCACTTCGTATAAAAAGAGGCTGTTTGTGGTATCTGGTCACAAATTTGAGAAGATCTTAAGTCTTAGTCTTAAAATGTGTATCTTCAAATTGTGTGAATATTTGGTGACAAAACCAATTACTGCAGGCAAGACAAATGTGTGGAGAGTGTTGGATGTTTTTGTCCAGGTTTCAAATTAAAGGAACAGGTTTTTTTTTGTTTTGTTGTTTTTTTTGGCTTGAGGATTTTCTTGTCTTGACATCTTTGTATCTGTCAGTATGCAAGCAGATTTTTGTAACCAGTCACATGTTTAAATAATTAAACCCACACATGCACCCACAAACACTCCTATACCTTTTGTGTCCTTTATGTCAGTTTTCTTATGTGAATATGCAGTGAGCGACAAATGAGCAGCGGGACAAACTATGGTGCAACACACAAAAGTGATTCATGGTCACAACACAACACACAAGACTCTGACATGCATAGTACAGAAAAGTGAAAATATGCACCTAAAGTTAATCAAACTGCATATTTAGTTGAATTCCTCAAAAATATTACTTACATCTAAAGATATAAAGCAAAGGCTGCAGAGTTTTGCAGAGTGAAGCTTGTTGTGAGCCTGCCATTTATTTGACAAGTGAAGTGTGATACTGTATAGTCTGGCAAATGCTTTATTTTAAAGCTTGTAATAACAAGCATGATGCAAAACTGCTCTCATAAATGCATATGCCATCTTACAGAAGTGATAAGGGACATCTGAATCACCAGCAACTAATTTCAAACTCAAATGTCCAGGAAAAAAAAAAATAACACAACGCAAAACATCTAACTAAATATTAATGCAGTGAGAGTGTAGACATTCTCTAGCATCTAAGACCAAGATATTTTGAGTTCCATGCATGAATGCTTCAGTTTCAGGTGTGGGTGTGTGGTTGGACCACAGGGGAAAGGGGTTTAGCAGGCATCTGGAGTTTCAGTGCAGTGAGTGAGGCATTCTCTGAGCAGTCAATCATGTCTCATCCGCAACTGTTGAAATGTTCATCCTGGACCCCAGGTTTGGTTTGCCAGTGGGTCTACCATTTCAGTGCAGTGTCGTCATGCTGTTCAACTGTAAGCATAATCATAACTTGTATTATTTAATTAAAGTAGAAACAAGCACTCGCGTGTGTCCACAGCTACTTCTTTCCAGGTGCTTGTGGCATTTTGTTGCCGTGCTGTGGTGTTAAAGACAGGACTGCAGGCAGCAGCACATACCATGGGGAGACCGGGTGCCGCCCATGTGCCTGCGGGATGACCACGTCCTGTGCCGAGGTAGTTTGCCATAGTAAACATCCTCAGTGATGGGGGAGAGGTTTCCCTCACTGTTATTCTCAGAGGTTACCTCTACGGGAAACACCAATCAAAGTGTGGTGAAGTTACAATGCAAAGTTCAAGCTTCCCATCCCAAAATGTTAACTCAAGATTTGTGTTAGGATCTAAAGCAACGGCATTGTAGGAAACAGAGAGAAGATCACAGGAAACAAACAAAAAAGCCAGTGCAATTTGTTTGACAGAAATGTTTTCTATTAAGCTCTAACTGTGCTCTCAAACAGTGACACCCACCCCCCACCCTCCCGTACCCAGAGTTCACTGCTCTGCCTTCAGGCTCATGCTAAAAACGTGTTTAAGAGTAACTGTTACAAATACTTGTTTGTTCTCAGTGGAATCAGATTAATAAATGGTTATTTTACCTTTTCAGGATTTTTTTAAATATATTTTTTGTATATATTTACTGTGATATCTACCCAGAATTGCATTGTGTTAATGTGTTGTCTTTCTTTCTCACATATTTATCTGTGTACCTGTTGTGCTGGAACCAGCTTTCCCATATCAGAACTTATTCAGGACTGGAAAAAAACTGAACTGACCTTAAGCTTTGAGTTGGTGATTTACTGTTTGCTAAACTTGCCTAAAACTGGACGGAGACAAATTTGACAGAGTCTTAGCTAGTATCAGAACAGGCAACATAGTACGACTATGGACGCCATACTGAGCAAACTGAGGTGGAAAATGCCATGTGTAAGTTTGTGTGCTTTTATACGACTAGGGTGTTAGGGCTGAACATAGATCACAACACTATCAGATGGAAAATCAGTCTGCCGGTGTAACAGGATAGATTCCCCCCTAGACAACTTCTACCCCCGGGGAAATTTATGGGGGAAGTTGTCCTAGAATAAGTTCCCCTCCCCCCAGATAGAAGAAGGTATATATTATTATACTCATTACAATGTATGTTACATACATAAGGACATGTACCTCCTAAAGAAATAATAAATAAAAGGCACTCTTAATCAATCAATCAATCAAAACTTAGTCCATTGGGGTACGATCCTGATGACAAGCAGCCATGTACTTCCTGAATCTTCTCAGAAAAAGACAGTGCACTACGGCACAATGCCATGGTGGTGGTGGTAAGTTGTCCAGAGGGGGAAGTAATTCTGTTATACCAGTACTCAAATGTGAAAAAAAAAATGCTTACAACCCTAATTTGAACCTCATAATAGGTCAGCATATTTTACATAACATTATAACACAGGCCCAGTCATTTCAACTAATTTTAATGTGGTTTTAGTGTGAAAAGGTTGTATAGTATGGCTTTAAGCTTTTAAGCTTTAAGCTTAAGCTTTTTTCAACGTATCACTTTGTGCAAGATTTAACTTAATGAAAAGTATGAGAATATGTGGTGGCTCATAACCACGGAGGTGATCTGGAGACAAAAAGAAGCTCATGAGGGTTTGAACACAGCAACACACAGTACAATACTATGGCACAGAAAACATTGAACTCGTCTCCACTGTCCCATACTGACCAATGGAAGGGACCATTAGAGGTCGTCTCTGAGGACCACCATGACTTCTTCTCCCTGTATCCCGGTCGTGCCGGCCTCCGGCAGGATTGTTAGTCTATAGTGCAAATAAACATAGAAAACATTCACAAATATTGAGCACTCGTCAGTTGCTTGCAGGCATGTGGACATACTTGCACACATCATGTGAAGAAACACACATTAGCATACTTTTATGTGTACTGTGTGTAAACATAATCATGCAGCACTCACAGGCAGACACACTGAAACACAACAGACGCATACGGGAGACACAAACACAAGCACAAGCCTGCAGGAAATTGTACCAAAGTGAAGCAATAATGTTATAATAATTGACCTTTGACATTTGTTACCAAATACATCCATGTCACAGAAAATAACCTGCAGTGTGTTGTCTCTCTGAGGAGTGGTAAAGTCTCTTCCTGTGTCTCCATCATGCTGAAACAAATCTAATCTCACAGATGTCAATCTGTTTCTATGGTGCTTAAAAATAACTGTATTTTTCTAGCAATCATTAACAAGGCAAAACATTCATGTCAGGCCTGTGGGGATCATCTCAGTGCACTTCTGACCTTTCTTTCATCTGGAGCCAGAGGGCCAAATGTATCCATGCATGTGTTTCTTGCCTTCGTGCACAATCTGTTTCTCTGTCATGTCCATCGTTGTTCTGCTTTAATCACGCAGATGTGCACTTCCAGTTAGTACAATCACTGATGCACTAAGTTGTTGAATGTAGGCAATATTATTCTAGCATGTTTCATTTCCACGCTTAGTACAGCAACACAGTTTGATTACTAGGTTAAATAAAACATTTTAATCCCATACACTTTTTTTTTGTCAAATTCAGCACATATCACCTCACGCTCCACTAGCTATTGTTCTATGTGTGCAATAAAAAAAATCTATTGTTTGTGCACATGCCTAGCTGTCAATGGGAAAGAGGCTTGAACCGATCCATACAATGATGTTCCAGTCTGGGACACTGATAGACTGTAGTGGAACCCATTTCTTTTTATATATAGCTGTATTTCCACATAGTTGTCAAATCAATCTTTGTGAGTTTATGAGATGCAGCAAAAAGTGTGCATGAAAATGTGTAGTAGGTGTGCTTCCATCAGCTGGTTTGGAACAAACAAACTGGAAGACATACATTTTGTTGCTTTTTCGTATCCAAAGTGGCTGTGATACTGTTTTTATCATTGAGACTGAAGAATAATGAGAAGAATAATTTACTGTCAGTAAGCGACTATTTGTTCAACCGTTACCCTTTGTGTGCAAAAAAGCAAAGATGGTGACAAGCAAAAGGCACAAGTCCTCTTGTTTGGATTATATGGTGTGTACGTGCTTTGCTTTCCATATAGTTTAAGTACATTAACTCTTAAAGATGACAAAAACTACCTCAGACTATGGTAATTTCTGCCATTTACTTCAAGCTTTTCCATTTACATCAAGCTTTTCAGATGCAATGACTTAAAAATACATTGATGGAAACAGATTGTGTTTCTCTACATGGTGCTGAAATATTTCAGAGCAGCCAACCTTTGTCATTCCAACCCAATCTCCGTTGTTGTATCTGTTGTCTGTTTGATATTGTTACTTTATTAAAACATAACACACGTCAGAACATCAAATGCAAGTCAAGGCAGCAGTCTCAGTTGAAGTATCTGTGCCTGTGCAGTTCATTACATAATAATAGATTTGGGTGTTTCATGACTATTGGGTTGAGAATAAGTGCAAAGAACTGCACCTTGGGTGTGTTGTGCGAGTTGCGTCGCCGTCCTTCTTCCAGCTGCATCTCAGAGTACAGCTCCTCCTCATCCTCTTCCATGATGTCAGACAGGTCAGAGCCCCGGCTGCTTTCGCTGTGATAATCTTCATTGTGACTATAGTGAGGCTTTTGGCAGTCACACAAACAAATACAAACACACAGACACAGTTGTGTAAGTCCACATACATATATACATGCACACATTCATATGAGCACCTAAACATGGATGACAAACACACTCCTATAAGCACACACAGAGACGTAGGCACAGAGTGTAGGCATGCATTACCCAGACATGCATGCACATGCACATACACAAACACACTCATACACACACGGCAGGTAAAACTTCCAGATTGTCGCTTCTTTTCCTACCGGCCTCCCCAGCTCAGAGCCTCTGAGGAACTCATCAACAGAGGGTCCTCTCCGACGGCTTCGCGCAAATCCTTCCTCATCTTCCTCTTCCTCATCAGAGTGATGCTGGTGAAATGACTGACCCTGCTCTCCGTACCTGCCTGGCCTTCTGTCCCCCTGAAAGTATGCAATAAAAAGTGCTTAAAGGGAAGGACAGTTATGATGGACTGACAGTGGAACCAGATCAGTCTTGTCTACCGCATCTGGATTTTTTTAAAAAAATTATTTATTTTATTAAATTAACCCTTTCATGCATGAATTATGAGAACCTTATTCAAGATTTTTTTTCCTGAGTATTTTTATATCTCTTTAGGTGTGAAAAAAAATTGTGATGGAATTTTATTTTTTAATGAATGTGAAATGTCCACTCTGCTGGACACCATGCATTTAATATTTGAAGCAAAGAAACATGCATTTACTGACATACTGTGTTAAAAACTATAAAACATTTGTTTTTTTTAATGCTGCTAATCTGATGTTTTCTCACATTTTGAACATACTATAATATTAGTTCTTACTCACTCAGATAATACACACCAAAAAAAGGCAACGAGTTTTTTGTTTAAAAAAATGTGTTACATTCTAATAACAGTTAGCAATTCATTTACACTCAGTAAAGTAGAATAGTTGTCCGCTGTAGTGGCCACTATGCATGAAAGGGTAAATCACAGGATTCTGAATATCCTTTTGCACTCAATTAGGTCATTTATACAAAGAATTTATTCAAATTATCTGACCATTTCAATCACACCTGGTTCATGTAGGCACAGAGTGGTGTTCATTTTTCACTTCCTGTTTAAATAACAGTGTAAACCAGACTACAACACAGAGGGACAGGATTTCAATCAAACCTTGCCACTTTCTGCTGCCACCCTCTGTGCTGCTTCTCGGGCGATGGCTTTGGCAACTGTGTCTGGAATAAGTGTGCCTCTAGGCTGTGGGAGGATCCTCTGAGGGGAGGGGGAACGTGGGTTAGGAGGCGGAGGGGCCTCCAGCATGTGGCCTTGCATGGGCTGGGATGAGGGAGAGCGTGTGGGGTCCCAGCCCGGTTGGCCAGGCGGAATAGCTCCTCCGTGATGGGCTGCCTGCTCTTTGGCATCCAGGTCTCTGGCACTTACTGGTCTCTGAGGTATAGGGTGGGGTTGGTGGTGGGGCAGCAGAGGCAGTTGGTGCTGTGGCCTGGGACCTTGGTGGGGCGGGTGAGGTTGAAGATGTAAGGGCTGCGGTTGACCGTGTGGGGGTCGCAGCTGTGGTTGTGGGGGCCCTCCTGGATGAGGCAGCCGTGGGTGGGGTTGTGGGTGCTGAGTGTGGGGTGGGAGTGGTTGTCCGTGTGCCTGGGGTGGAGCAGGAAGCTGGGCCTTGGTGTGGGGAAGATGAGGGGACTGGATGTGGGGTGGAGCGTGTGGGTGAGGAGGGGGGCCTGTGTGTGGGTGCATTGGTGGGGGCAGAGCAAGTGGAGGTAGAGGCACGAGCAGGTTGTTTGGAATGACGGCGACTTGGGAGTCCTGGGAATCTCCCTGCACTGACAGTGTCCTGACAATGACTTCCCGGGCCTCCAGGCACTGAATCCTCGTCAGCTCGACGGTGACGTAGTCTGCCATTGGGAACATCACCTCAGCTATCTGCATTAGGAAGACATCCCAGTCAGAAAGATAAACATAGAGCAGAAACAGCAACACAATGCAAATCTGAGTAGACAAACGAAAAAATACATAGTATAACTGTTTTCAGACCAAAGACAGAAAAAGAGTTTAAACTAAAAGGGTTTTAATGTAATGATTTAATAATCTGACTGCACTAAAACAAAAAAGGAGGGCCTGTTTGTGTTTACATCAGTGTCGTTGAATGTATTTTTATTTTCATTTTTGTACCAAACCAGCAGACAGTAAAGAGAGGTTATATTGACACGGTGCAGGATTCATACACTAAATCCATCAAGATTTTATCTACATTAACTGGCCTTAGTTTTAGATAAGAGTATAAGTGCCATCCACTTTCATTTAATACAACTGTCTTTATATTGAAACGCTATCTGTTATCTGTAGTTGTATTTATAACTTTTTATGCACACTACCCTCTGTTTCTAAATGTGTGTGGGCTGAGGAGCATTAGCTTTGATTGTAAATCAGTAATCAATATATTCAGTCCACCAGCATAATCATAGCATCATAATGGATCCATCCTATTGTTATGATCCCTTTGCATTTCCACTTTTGCATTAGTACTGATAATAACCTAAGGGTATATACTGATTAATAGTAGGTTGTAGCTCTGCCAATTGGGAATGAAAATTTTAATTTACATACTTCTTTTCTCTGAAAGTCCTCTACTGTTTGTTTTTTTTTTTATTTCAGTCTGTAAGTCAATGCTGATAGACACAGGATTTAAAAAAAAAAGCCTCAGATCAGGGATTATTTATTGACTACAAACAGATGATCATTACAAAGAAAAAACAAAATCTCAAGGTTTTGGACCTCACCTAGAACAGCTTCAGTTATTTTTAGCCATGATATGTCGTCTAGTAAAGAGATGAGCACAATTCTTCCAAAACACTTTTTCCACACTTGATGTTGTGATGATCATGACTATCTAACTTACAATTCTATTCAATTTCCAGTTCAATATCTCTCATAGGTGTTCAGCTGAACTCTGACTGTGCATGGCGTATCATTCACATAACTATGGTTATTACTTTTTTTAATCAAACAGCTGTGACCCTTCATGGCGTAAAGACGGGCATTATCATTACCAGGAAGAGAATATTCCTATCAGGTTTTTCCTTTAATTTGTCATCCATGTACTGACTTATTTTGGCAGACACCAGAGGGCATGATAGACCTTCCTGAGATATTAACACCACCTGGATTGAGAAACTTGTACTGATAGTGATTTACCAGTAGGTGGCACTGCAAGCTGCACAGATAGTGATGATGACATAATGCCACCCGCCACAACAGAGCTATGAGCATCCCATCTGTGATGTACGTTTTCATGTTTCAACTAGATTAAACATGATTAAACATTTCAAGAAGTTTTTTTTTTTTTTATTCTGTGCCTGTGTACTCGATGTAAGCTTTAAAAATAAGGATGACATAGATCACTGTATTTCCAACAAACCAGCCTTTCAATATAATGAGTACACAGTCCACTCTGACCATTTGAAGAACATTATCCTAGCTGTACAGATGCCCATAGAAAGCCTGTTCTCCTTCTCTGTTCTTTCTTTAAACAGATAAAATATGGCTATGGCTCAGACAGTTGCTCGCTCACCTTCTGTCCTTTAGTGCAGACTGCGTAACCAATGACATTTGCCCCATTAGAAGTGCCTGTGGGAGAGAGGATAGGGGGCTTCCAGCGGACCTGCAGGACCCCCGGGGCCTGTCCACAGAGCACCTGCACGTCCTGGGGAGGCAGCGGAGGGCCTGCACAGCATGAGAACCGGGTGAGAAATGCATAATTGATGTCATTATTTACTGCTTTAATTGCACTGCCATACAAACAAAAAGAAAAGGGAAGGGGTTCATCTGATGCACAAACAGGGATACGCACAACCATGCATAGAAATGCACACACTGACGGCGAAAAGGTTATTCTATGGAATTCAACATACAAGACAGTTGGATTTACTTGTAATTTGTGGTGGATAGTTTGTGAAAGAATAAGATAATGTAGAATATTATACATTTAGATACATAGTTCATGCAAATACTATTGATACTGTGACATTATTAGTGGGTGACCTTCACTAATTTGTGTTTATGAATTCACATTGACATATATCGTACAACACTGTAACACTAGAGAGAAAAACTAAGAAAATCAGACTTGTGGAAGAAAATCCTGTGCTAGTGGTATATTGTTGTAGAATATTTTTAGAACTCCACGTCCAGTCTCAGTACTGTATTCTTCTAGCTTAGTGCTGTAGTGCTACCTCAAGCTACTTTTCTGAACAATGCAGGCCTCTGGGCCCCTTTAAAAAAACACTATTGTTTCGGCATGCAGGACACAATCCAGACAGACTAACTACAGCTCATTCTTTGTATTCTACTCTCCTGGGTCACTGGATAAAACATGCACAACTGCATTCAGGCAGAAGCAAATGCACACTGATACAAAATGGTCATTTCAGTGAGCAGTGGGGGGGGGGGTATTGTATTATACAGTGTAAGTTATTCCAGGCTAGGCTATAGGCTGAGGAAATGACTCACTCACAACAGAATAACAACTGGTCATGTCTTTTGGTGCTTATTTCTTAGTCTAATTAGTGGTGTGCTCTGTGAAAGCAAATTTGGGCAAAACTGCATTTCACTTATGTCAAATAATAAAATTAAATTCAAGTCAATTCAGGTTTAAATTCAGTTAATTTTAGTATCATTCATATAGAGTGAAATCACTATAAAACGTCACCTCAAGGTACTAAATATAGTAAGGTCAAGACCTTATTTTATGAAACAAACACAAATAATCCCACTTTTGCAAGGTTTTGGTAGCAAGAATTTCTGTTTTGAAAAAAGCAAATGAAAGATGACAATACTTATAACTAAAAAAAAAAAAAAAATACAGATTTCCGAATGAATGAATGGATTTTTTTTGTTTTTTTCAGAAATGCCATTTTGCCCAGATCCCTTGATTATTTGCTCATACCAGACAGTATGTTATAATCACTCTTAGTGCCATGATGACAACCCTCTTCCAAAAGTAGCAAAGCACTAAAGTCATTTCTGTCCATTATCTCTTAATAGAAAATGTTCCTTTAGTGCTAAGACTTATGGGAAACCCAGCCCAGGACTTTCATTCTGACCTGTTCTGCAATATGGTGTTGGACCTAGACAAAATACAATACACAACAATTGTATGGTAAGGCAATGTACTGTACTGTTCTACAGCACAGTGCTGTACCAAAAGTCATATTCTGTATTATGCCACACATTAGATCTGACATTACAATGAAATACAGAGAACTGTAGCAGTCTGCAATCGCCGTCTTCCCTACAAATCTACCAAAAAACATTAGAAATAGAGTATGTTTTTCTGACGCTATTGTTATGAGAGACAGTATTTTCAATGCAAACCTGCAGCTTGGGTGCAGAACTCCACACCGGCCTCCTTCCTCTCTCTCTGCTCCAGTGGCAGTTGCCATGGCACTTGGTGAGGTTGTGCCATAACCGTCACCTTGTAAACTGTCAGGGGCTTCAAGTTTAGGAAGCGTAATCTATATCTTCCTGGCTTTACTACTGCGTGCTCAACTCCATCCAGGAACACTGTGTGACCATAGTTACTGTTGCTTGGCAACCAGGAGAGCTCGGCAGTGTCACGCTGGATGTCATCCACCCTCAGACCACACGGTGCTACCACTACGTTGGCCCCTACCAACAAGGTGCAGCGCAGCTCATCAGAAAAACCGCGATCTGTGACACATTGTACTGACACACGATGAACGCAGCCGTCCAGGTCCAGCTTCTCTAGCAGACACTTGGTCCGACCTCCATATTGTATACTGGCACGAAGCTCCCCATCTACCAACACATTGTAGCCAGAGACGTTCCCCCAGCCCAAAGGCACTATTGGAGGCTCCCAGGCCACAATGACGCTCCGTGCCAGCTGCTTTATCAAAGTGATCTTTCGAGGATAAGGCACTACATCTTCTGCCAGGTCCTCAGGGTCCAGGGCCCCCCCTGTCCCATTGCTACAGGGAACCAAGGCTTTAGATGAGCCCAGGAGGCTGTCCTGGGAGGCACCACCATCCACCGCAGTTAGGCTGAGGGGTATATGGTCCAGTGAACTGAGGTCTTCCCCTCCATCCCCCGCTAGAATTGCTGGTTTTTCTTTGTCCTGGACAAACTCCACAAAGTTGGAAGGGACAAGTCCTCGCTGGCCATCAAGCAGCTCCCCTAAAACAAAGAAAAAAAATAGTAGGGCTGCAACAAGAACTGGTTTGTGTGTAAATGAGACAGAGAGAGATTAGAAAGGAGAGCTAACACATGGCACTTGTCATAACAGTTCAACATAGTGACAATTCTCTGTCAGTGTGATCTATCTATGTCCAGCTCCACCTCAGCTGATTCATTAAAAAATCAGTCAGATCATTCTGCAACAACCCACATTCTTGATGAAGGCAAATCAGATGAGGAATAAATAGATCAAAATGGCAAAAGCCTATTCTTTCACACAGGAACAGTTTTACATGGCTGACATACAAAGGATTACCATCTATTATCCATGTATTACTCTTGGCCTGCTAGTATGACCAGGAAGTTTAAAGATGAAATACTTAATGAATAACAACAGCACAAAGCATAAACTATGCAGGCAATGATGGAATGGTAGCATCTCTGCCAGCAACAAAGGCGGGAAGTCAAATTATGCTTAATGTATGACATATTAAACTAACCTACAAATGTGTTCTCTACTATGAAGGGAACACTAGCTTTCAGCAAAGTGACTCAAGTCTAAAAACAGTCATAATATTTTACAGTAGAGATGCGTGCAGCCAAACAGACTGCAGATGCATGAGTAAAAAATGACAGCCAACAGCAGACTTTAATAGAACTAGCTAACCTGATGTTTCATTAAGAAGAAACAAGTCACCCACTGCCATAGTAAGGCTTAGCTGGGACTTTTTAATTGTTTTCAGATAGTGGGGCTCAACAGCATAGACAGATAAGATGAATATATTTACAGGGATGTGGCCAGGGCCATTTTGCAGGTCAATTTATTACATTTTTTACAAAAGCATTTACCACTAAATTCTTTATGTTCACATAAATGAACGAAACAGCCTGGTGCCAGCTGCCATTTATGTTAAAATAACACCTTTCAACATCTGCCCCCATAACAAGCTTGTCTGTGCTGCCTCCTGAAATTAATCCTCAACAATGCCTCCTTACAAGCCAAAGAGAAAAGGCAAGTAATAACTTAAATACACATAATCTTCAGTGAGAGCGACTTTTTTCGTGGGCTGGGAGTGAGTCAGTGAGTGAGAGGTGGGAGATTCGTAAGCACACAGTATGTACTATTCCTTAAGATGTAACATTAACCATTGGTGCTCTGATTCTGCCCCTCTACATCGTCTCCAGTAAACACAACTGGGAGAAGAGATGTTTTGAACATTTCAAAGAACTTTAGTCCTTTCGCCATTTCCAGGAACACCCTTGAGTATGCGGGAGAAGTGGTCAGTGCAGAAAAACTGCTTAGATTTGTAGTTTTTACCCAAAGGAACTAAGTTTCTCTTAAAAAAAAATACCCTATCTTCTTGTCCTTCAATCCCTTTTTCCGCAGAGACCGTAAAACCATCTGTGTGTCTGTGTACTTGTGAGTATGTGTGTGTTGTTTTTGTGTCTGCTTATGATTAAGCTGAGCCCCACTGGATTAGTCATCAAGCTAAAAGGGACCAAGGTCCCATCTTGACAACAGCTTGATCTGAAGCCTGTACTTCCATCCTTCGTCATAAACACAAGGCTCCTCCATGATGCCATGCAATCTCACCGCCCACAGCTAATGAATCACTGCAGCTGAGTACTACTGTGTCTGCAGTGGGATGCACTGGCTGCTGGATTGCTAGCTGCAGGGATTAGGATTACCTCTGATGGAGAAGGCCTCATAATTCTAAAGAGATTAGTCAGAGAATCACTCCAATCAGCAGTATGAAAATTAAGTTTAAACTAGATTAAACTGAACTAAATATAGGAAACATCTTGTAGAAAAATAACACACTTAAAAACTTAAAATTAATCAGTAATAATCAGCGGCACAAAGGTGGTTCAGCGCAGTAGAATCTCAGTTGACTTTCTGTGTAGCTGATAGTGAGGATTACTTTAAAAATGTGGTTGTGTTGACAGTATGTTTACAGACTGGCTGATCATTGGGTGAAATCACAGTTTGCAAGCACAGTTTCAATGTCATCTCACTACAGTTACAACTTCACACACAACACTAAGTCTTGTTCTGTTTCTCACCTTCATAGAAGCCATCATCGTCCATGTTGCCATACACGTACAGATACTTCCCAGCCACAAGGGGAAGCTCTGCCTCGGGGTGCTCATTTGGTCCATCATAAGGGTTATAACTGACAGAGAGGCAGTTTAAGTAAGAACAGAACCTTTATTTATGAATTTGTACATGCTTTCAATATAAGAATGGAAGACAGTTGAGAAGCAGCCTTATTATGGTGAATGGAAAGTAAAATTAAAACAAGCAGTGAAAAGTAAAATGATCGGCTAAAATAAAAATAAAAACTACAGTTTTCAAAAACTGACAGCTAAATGAAAACTGCAATGGATAATGTAATATCATGTAAAATTAAGATGATTTACAGTAAAATCAGCTTTGGTTTTCCCTCTTCCCTACTGTGATTATGTCAGTAATCTTTGAGTTCCTTAAGAAAACATTTTCTCAAATATAATTTCTTTCATCCTACTTTTACATTTTCAAATCAAGCCTTTCCTGACAATATCCAGAAGTTTTTATTACATTGTGTCCAAACAGTTTAGCTTTCACACTGCAGTTTTAGTGATAGACTACATCCTGCTGTCATCATGTTGGTGCTACAGTATGTCTGTCAGTATAGATGACTGTCATCATGTACTAGCATGTTGTTAATTCAGTATTCTAACTGTTGTTTTTTTTAGTCACATCAGTTTTAATCCAGACCAAGCGACCTGTGTAACTATATTACTCTGTTAACATATGAAAAATGTGAAGTACAAAGTCATGATGATGTAACCTAAAATACTGAATTTAATCAGCAGCAGACCCTGGTCTCATTTACCTGTATCGGGCAGTGCAAAGGCGGACCTGGCCTGTGTAGCGAGGCTTGGACCTGGGTGAAGGGCTGGCCTCATCCTCCATCTGCAGATTGAAAACACAGCCAAAGATGAATGAACATTGCACAACATGGTCTGTAGTTGGGCTTGATATTAAAAGACAAGACTAATTCAATTCACTCTATCCAGTATAAACAGACAATAAAAATAAAATGTACTAATTGATGTTTGCTGACTGACCTCTGAGGGGGTCAGCTGTAGTGGACTGCTTGGGCGGGCCGTTGTCACGGTGCTGGATTTGACAGACAGCAGTTCTGGCCTTTCTCTGTCTCCAGTCTGCGGTGGGCAGGGCAAGAACTGGGAGATCAGTTGCGGCGTGTTTGCCGCACTCTCATCGCCTGGGAGACATTGATTTCCATAGCAAATAAAGAGCACCTGTCATTCCTTCTGCACCCATTTGCTGCTCATCGCACAGCTATTGATCTCCTGTTGAGTTGAGTGTGTGTATCGCAAACACTCCTCATGGCAAAGGCTGTCATGTCCCAACGAACACCTTACATCTACAACACATTTCTTCCTAAATACCAATGCAGGAAATACAGCGGAAAATAGAAAAACCGCAATCTAAGAGTGCAAACAGCTGAATTAGTTGAGGACACAACATGGATCCCTGTATCATTTGGTTTTGTGGTTTGTGAGTGTGTAATATTATGCATTAGCACAAATCCATTACAGAGTCCCCCTCTGTTTCAAGAGGAGATAAAACAGGATTTCCAGCACTTCACAGACCTTTGGTCTTTGCCAGACTGTACAAATCTCCATTGCTAAATTTGGCTCTATCTACCGGCTGTGCAGGTTACCCTGTGTGCTTTTGGAATACTAATTTGTTAAACAGCATTCATGTCATACATCAGGCCTGTGATCAATTAGGGAAGATATTGATCATGAATAAGCAGTTTTCCCATTAATGGGGTCCACCCCTGGTCAGGAGTGAGCTGAACCAGCTGTTATGTGAGCCGCCTGGGGAATTAGATCATTCTGATCATAAGCCTTGTGATCACATGTGATTAGGTGGTGCTTTCATCTGGAAGGTCTTTTAAGGGAGAGCATGCATACATTCTGGAAATAGTGGACCATAGTAAATCACCACCAAAAAATAAAAAAATACTGCTTTCTTTTGTACTGTTAATGTAACAAATTTGTATCAAATTATACTCCCAAACTGGCAATGATGTGATTTAGTTAAACAAACTGCTTTCAAGTATTAGAATTCCCATTATTTAAAAGAAAAGAAAGGTGTTAGAAATGTTTGGAAGCCTTTCCTTGACTACAAAGACTACTTTACTACTGAATATAGAGCAGAAACATTAGTACAGATGAGCACATCGGTGTCACAGCTGGAGTTGTTTCATGGTGGCTCTGAACCCCAGAAGAGGTTGTGTGCATTTACACAAGGAGCAGCAGCTGTGACTCCATTAACAGCAGATCAGTCAGGATTTGACAGTCATTCATGTTGTGTGCTCTGCAACCGTTACACTCCAGGATTTTGGGATGATAAAGATATATGGATATGTAATAAGTCAGTCTAACCATCAATGCATTTTATATTTTGGAACCAAAAATTCAAGATAACGCCGATACTGACTTGTTTCCTTCAAAATACACACAAGAAGTTTCAGAGACAGAGATATTCAAAGAGAGACAATGAGTCAGGTGAGTTTGTGTGCAGTTAGCACCAGATTTCAGTTGCTTATGAAGGAGTAAGGGTCTTCTGCTTTTTTGCAGTAAAGCTTATTTGCATAAAAAGGGGCAATTTTGGGCCAAATGCATAAGCATTACCTAATTTCCATCCATGTAAATGATACAGCAATAGTACTATCAGCTTGGCGGTATAGTTTGCAGTAAATTCCACTGTTTGCAGTTGGGGTTTTTTTTTTACTACATCCAATGTTTTTGACTCAATTTGTGTACACTAATGCTCTGTAGTCCCTTTGTGGATCTAGCCATTAAAGTTAATCAGTTTGTAGTAAAAGTGGTAAAACTGTGAAATCAAAATAGATGGAGATTATTTTTATTACCTCCACCAAGGAGGTTATGGTTTACTGTGCGTTTGTTTGTTACCATCCATCTTTGTTTGTTAGCAACATAACTCAAAAAGTTATGGATGGATTTTGATGAAATTTTCAGGGTATGTCCACTCTGGGT
>JAQQZY010000005.1:4904050-4917054 GCA_030068375.1 Ostorhinchus rueppellii
CATGGTGGCACAGAGCTGCATGAGGTCATTCACCACCATCTAGTGGAGGAAAGTACTAACACTACCTTAAAAAAAAATACAAACACTACCTTAAAAAACAACAAAAAAGTACAAACACTACCTTAAAATAAAAAATACAAACACTACCTTAAAAAACAAAAAAAAAAAAAGTACAAACGCTACCTTAAAAAAAATACAAACACTATCTTGGCGGAGGTCTGCGCTCTCCGAGTGCTTTTCTAGTTTTAGTTTATGGTGTGTGAAAACTGTACACACTGTATGAGAATATGACACTGACTCACTCACCTGTGTGTAGCTGGGGTTCAAATCCAACCACGACTTGTGCGAGTTTCTTCTCTGGTGAGAAGGGAATGTGGGATTTGGAAGTGGGACTAATTTGAAGGATGTCGACAGTATTTGATTGCAGACGGAAATTCAACAGGTCTTTGGACAGCTGGTGGAAGTGCTCACTTTGTAACCTGCATTTCTGCTCCAGGTCATGAACCTTGACCTTTGACAAAGGAGAAAGAGAAAGAGCAGAAGGGGTGGTGAGGGTTGAGAGTGTAAAACCGACAGAGAGTAAAAGAAAGAAAATAACATACAGAGCACAGAGTGTACTTCTTCATATCTGTTCTGATAAAAGTCCCTGGAAGAACTCATTTTTCATCTGTAAACACTGATCGAAACACAGAACCAATTAGGAAAATCTCCCCGAACAGCTATTTTCTACCTTAGTACAGCATGTTATATTGAAACACTGCCATCTAATCAAAGCACACAGAAGTGTGTCTGCAGCTGCTGAAACACAGCTAAACTATGATAACAACGCTGCAAGCAGTTAGTATGATTATTATACATGACACTACATCAGATATATATATTATAGGAGAGATCGGGGGAGGAAAGTATGGAGAAATACAGCAATATCTGATTTACATTCCTCTGCTTCAGTGTACTTATACTGTACACTGAGACTGTCAATTTGAAGAATTAACGAAAAGCTTAAAGGGACACTCAGGAAAGGAGGACTGGACTAATAATGGAAGAAAATAAATACCTGAAACATTCTGTCCTTATTGTTCTGGTTAAAAAACAGATAATAATGAAAAGAAAAAGAAAGAAAGAAAGAAAGAAAGAAAGAAAGAATGAATGAAAGAACGAAAGAAAGAAAGAAAGAAAATCAAAAGAAAAATGTTAACGATATTAAAATAACACAACAATGAAAGCAAAAAGGAAAGGAGCAATAATCAAACAGAAAGATGTACAGAAGGAAAAGATGCTTAAATAAACAGGAACCAAGCAGAAACACAAATGCATGTTTGTCACTCTGAAAACACTTCATGAGTAATGTTGGGAGATTAAATTTCTTGAAAGCCAGAACTCTGAGATTCATTTGGTTTGCTTGCTTGAGTGCAGACAGCAGAAGTGTGTGTTTGCTCTTCATTTTAGAGAAAAGACTTTAAATTCATCCAGTGCATTTACAAAGTGAGGAGTAACTCCTTGATGGCAGAGTTTCCATTTCTTGACCACTTTCTTAATGTCGGAGCCAAAGTCAGAGTATGTGCACCGGACAAAATCGCATTAAAGTGCTTAAGATGGATAATAACATGACCTCAGTTGAACCCGTCATGACAAAAGGATTTCAAGTGAAAGGACAAAATAATTTCAAGTAGATAAGCCAGTGACAAGGATCTTAAAGATGGTGATGAAACATAGCAGGCCAGTGACTTTTCTATTTGTACAATATTTGGTCTAACAACTGGTAACGACATGGTATTAACAAGTGATTCCAGGTACTAATTATGGCTCCTGATGTTTAGTTTAATCTCCTTTTGCAGTGAAATTAAATAAAACACAGCAAGTGCTTTTCTTTTTTTCAGCCCTGATTCATGGTACAACTAATGTTTCAACAGGTGATAGTAAAAAGTTCATTTGTACAGTATTATCTTGAAACAAAGGGACATATTTGGAAGATAAGAGGACTCATTTTAAAATGATATTAGCATTTTATATTATACTAATCACCTACGTTAATAAGAATTTTCATGCAGTTTTGAGACTTATAGCCGATAACACCATAAAAATATGAATCTATATCCCTTATTTACAGCAACAGCAATATATCTAATAATAATTTAGTTGTCAGTTGTAGTTGTTTATAACATTAATTAACGGTTAACTGTATTCTGTTGCTGATTCTGTTCTTGGAAAACTTTGGTCATTGGCCAATTTCGATCCATTACCAGTCGATGCATGTGTGTATGGTTGCATGTATATACCGGGCCTCACACTGAACCATGGGGAATACCCATTTTCATGTTATAGAGATTTATTTTTCTACATCTCAGTTTGCATTTCGTGTCTTTGGCCACATAAGAAAGCCTACCACAGAGTTTTTAGGTGTTCGTGACGAAGAATCCGATTCACCTTTCTGTCTAGAAATGGTTGCAGAACATGATTTTCACTTTGTTTCGTAAACTGTTGATGTTAAAGAAAGGATGGTTCATGCAGTTTTGAGGCTCATAGCCGATAACACCGTAAAAACATGAACCCATATAACTTATTTACAGCAACAACAAAATATCCACTAATAATTTAGTTGTCGATTGTAGTTGTTTATAACATTGATTAACAGTTATTTTGATAATTGATTGGACTCTGAAGTCAAATATAAATTGTGCCTTAAATCTAATGTAGAAATTCTAGCTTTTTAAATATAACGTTCTGTGGATTATTTCGTCTTTACTATGACAATAAACTGAATATCATTGCCTACTGACCAAATGAGAAATGAGGACTTATAGGGTTCCTGGAAACACTTCTTCACCATTTTCTTTTATAAGACAAACTACACACACTGCAAAAAAGGGGAGTCTAAAAATAAGCTAAAAAAATTAACTAACACTTCTAGATCTAAGTTTTTATATCTTGCTAAGAACCACATAATTTGCAGTGCACTGATTGACAGAGAAAATAACAGACAGATCAATCAACCATAAAAGTAATAGTAATTTCCAGCCCTACCCTCATTATTATAAGGTTAATAATAAGCATTATAATGACTATGATGGAGAAAATGCTACATTTCTTCCTTCTGAAGCTCTCTCCTCAGTCCAAATCAAATAGTTAAATATAAATACAGATACACCTGATGAAAATTAAATCACAGAATTTGCACAATTCTTTTTTCCTGCCAGGTCACTTGAATAATACTATTCTGAAAGGTAAATGTGGAATTTTTTTTATCGGTGTCACCTAAAAATTATCAAATGCCGCAGCCTTACAAGGACATGACAAATTGATTAAGGATTTCTTTCGCTTTCTGAGTATTTGTCTGTGAACTGGAAGAGCTGATGTTGTGTCAGAAACACCCCCAGCCTTCCTGAGGTTGACCTGAGTAAAGATGTGTTTGTTTATGTTACTGTACCTCTAACAGGTGTACTGCTTCCTCATGCTCTTGGTCAGATTGAACCCGAGCCTGCGGAGAACACACAGAAACACACAGTGACAGCTGACACAGTAATTACAGTGCATGAGGTAGAACAGGCAGCACACAGCCGACGTTCTGTCAGCTCCATACCTTAGAAGAGGCTCAATGGTTGATCACAACACTGGTATTTCAATAGATGCTTCTGAAATACTTGTGATGCTACAGCCTCTGATGAACTGTAACTGATGTATTTTTGGGTATGTTTGTGCCTAAAAAGCAGCTGGTATGAAAAAGTAAAAAGACTGTTTTCATCACTGGAAGTCTGTTTTTGTTACAGTACGAATCTCTAGTGCTTTGTTTAGACATTTGTGTCAGTTTAACTGTAAATGGGTTATTGTCTTTGAACAAACACCAATTAAAAAAACATTGGTGTTAAAACAGTTATAAAAAGAAAACCAACAGCTGTATTCACTAAGCAGCTCTTCTGTGAGCTTGAATCCAAAGGGTATTTAACGATATTTACATACTGGTTTGGATAAGAGCATTTTAAACGACCATTTAGAATCATACTTCAGTGCAAAAACAGTTTGACTGGAACAATTACCGCTTCATAATAGAAATAAGAATTGGCAGTGCAGCAGTGTGACTGAACATGAGGATCATCAAGTGATTAAATGTGTTTAATCCACAAAGAAGAATAAAAATATACAAGCAGCTGATCATTTGAGCGAGCAATTCAGGCAAATTTGGCACAAAGTAAAAAGGACGTTTTAACATCTCAAATGTATGAACTCAAGCTAAAAGCATCTCATATTTTTTACTTTTAAGTTGAAGAAATAAATATACAGTCACTTCTTAAAAGCAACCAGAAAGCATCAATTCCCTAGAAAAAAAATGTCTGCACGCTGGGAGCAGTTTCAAACGTGGACAAATTTATCAACAACGAGGCAGCATTTTTAGCATGAAACTATCAAACACAATAATAAAAGGTGTTCGAGCTGAAGCTGCACTTCTAAAAAAAAAAATCTGATGATTTTTGGACAGGCTTCAGGGTACTTTACATTTTCAGATACAGTAGCAAATGACAATGATGCAGCACAAAAGGACCACTGACACATCAATAACTGCAAAAGGGAGCGCTGACACAGCTCCGATCACCAGATCAGCGACCCGGGAGTGGCCTGTCAGAATTCTTGCCTTATTAATACAACAGTGCCTGTACCTTTTGCAGCTGATTGATCTCCCTCTGCTTGTGGTGAAGGTCCACCAAGGCTTGCTCATGCTCTATGTGCAGCTGCTGCTTCAGTTCTACAGCTTCGTGCATATGCTACAGAGACAACAGATAGGATAAAGTATGTTAGTTACAGATGATTTTCAACAGTAAAGTGTACTTAACCTCTCTCTGCTGATAGGGGACAATATACAGAACATTTCTTTTGTCATTCTTGGAGCTGAAATAAAGAGTCTTTTCTGCATCATGACAAGGAAGTCTTTGATTAAATCACAGAAGCCACAGCGAGCGAGGAGCAGATAATTGTAGGCAATTATACAGCGTATTCAGTCATTTGAAGAAAATGAAACAGGTGTGTGATGCCAGGATTGTCCAAATGTGGCAAAGGTACAAGCACGGGCACAGAGGAGGCATTTACTTTTGAGTTTTTCGATCAGAAAAATGTTCCAACATAAAGGATTTCATTGTGCGGCTTTAAAGTGATGTGTTTTAACCTAAATTACAATCATTTCCTATGACGTTTAATGAAAAATCAAGTAGTTTTGGTACCTAATCCTAACCATACCACAATGGAAAATGGCAAAATAATAATAATAATAATAAAAAAAAGACTGTCAGATAAAGTCTACAAATGACAGTCTCAGTCAAGATGCAGACCCTTTTCTATGTGTGAACATTTATAGGAATCTCCTCTACATGCTATCTATACACTTCATCTAATTTCCTTTCTGCTATAAAGTCTTACCTACACATTAACACAAAGTCTAAAGCCTCTGAGATTAAAGGAAGTAGTTTTAGGCACTTCTTCAAACTGTGTTGGTAATTGTGGCTTTAATTAATTACTGGTTTCAGATTTGGCCCCATAAAAAAGGGGATAGAATGCAAATGTGTTTGTATAGCATCTGTTCTAAAAGTAATGGCAGAAAGGGAGGTTTTGTTCCTTTTTTTTCAATGTAAAACATTTAAGAGTGATTAGGTCAGTAATAGATCAAGCTTTCTACTATATCTTTATGTAATATATAAAGTATTATCTTCAAGCTATACTTCAAACCGACGTAGACTTAGGCAGAGCAGTCACACATGGTCTCCACGCTGATCCCAAATCTAGTCTTTCCTAAATTAGCCGAGTCACGACTATACAGTATCTGCTGAAAAGAGTCACGACCAGCTGCCACATCTTGCAGAAACAGTAAAGGCTATAAGATGTTTCAGGCTTAAGAAGAAAAGACAGCTTAAAAAGCTCTGACATTCATCATTTTCTCCCTGTGTTCTCTCTCCCTTGAAAAAAGAAAAGCCTCTTTACCTCCCGGAGTGGCTTCGAGGTGTCCTGAGCAGGCAGCCACTGCTTTGCATAATCAGGGAGAAGCTCTAAGCTGCAGAGGACTGGGCTGGCTGAGATGCTGTCACCGGAGCCTGGGTAAAAACTTTATTTTTTTAACCCTTGTTTAGTCAAGGAGGACTACATGAAAGAAGATCTGCTTTTTAGTGCAACATTCTTTGTGCCAAAACAGTCTTACCTGAGCAACAGTTAAAGCACTTTGAAGTGTAAATTCCATTTCTTATTTCATATTTTATTGAATATAGTATTCACTGACACTTGGTAGGCATATTGAGGTTTTTTTTAAGTATTTAAACGTTAAACATCTAGGATTTGTATGTGGCCATGTGCTTACATCAAGTTAAAGTTAGAGTGTGTTGTTGACGTTAGCCAAGTCCATTTCTAAAATAATGGAAGCCAGTGTTAGTCTTATCTCTGTCAAGGACCAAAAAGAGAGTTACTGAAGCACGTGGGAGTGGAAATAAGAAATTCTGAGGAAAATCCAGTCCAGTTCCTCTCCACAGAATTCAGTCTACATGTTGTTATCATGGATGTCAGCTACAGAGGAAGTCATTAAAATAGAAATAGAGTTTAGTACAACAAACAACGAGGACCCAACACAAAACACACTCAAAGCACTCAGAGCACTGAAATACATACACTAACTTATTTTATAACTTGGATGGACTTAGTTTGTATAATAAATAAATTGGATGAAACATCTTCCAGGAGAAGTATTTATATATAACCATCTACAGATTATCATGTCTTAGGCGCTATAGATCAGAGGTAAAGATTGTACAAACATTCTTCAAATTCCAGCTTTTTAATATGAATTGGAATTTCATTCACTTTCTGAATCCACTACGTATATCCCCTTTATATTATGGGTGAAGGTGGGGTACACCTTGGAGATATCACCAGTTTATCACCGGGCTGACATTTTCACATTCACACCTATGGGCAATTTAGATTAACCAATTAGCCTATTAGTGCATGTGTTTGAATGGTGGGAGGAGCCAGAGTACCCAGAGAGAACCCACACACAGGCACGGGGAAAACATGCAAACTCCGCACAGAAAGGTCCCACCCCCATCAACTGGTGTTGGAATTGAACCCAGGACCTTCTTGCTGTGAGGCAAGATGGCTACCCACTGCACCAGCATGTTTATATACAACCAGCTACAGAATATTACATCTTAGGTCCTATAGATCAGAGGTAAACTTAGTACAAACATTCTTCAAATTCCAGCTTTTTAATTTGAATTGTAATTTTATAGTCATATTTCATTCAAAACTTCGATTCTAATTAACCACATACACATATAGAGTCAACTTTTAGTGCCACAGCTTCCTCAGTTTGCACTTTGTGTTGTTTGTTGTTGCCTTACGACCGACCCTGTACACCTTTTGATATAAAGCTGGGCTCATTACCATAAAACGGTGCCAAGGGGTGTCATAATTATCCTGTGAAGATAATGCTTTTTTACATGATTATATAACTTACCAATACTGACATCTTCCTTTAAAAAAAAAAAAAACCCTGTTTGTCTTGTGCGGTTTCAGTAACTTTCTATCATCTCTGCATTCTCCACCCACATCGCCCTGTGTAATTTTCTGTAAATAGTCTCTTTGTCTTCATAATCAATACACAATGAGAAAGTGACAAACCTTTCTTTGGTGGATTAGGGTACGGGTCAGTATTTCTTAGATGGGCACATTTCTCTCTCAAATATCCTGACAAACAGACAATCGATGGGAGATGCAGGGAGGCAAGGATTTGTAATGAGAGTGGCTCTCACACTGCTCTGAGACTGTGTCTGATTACTATTGGCAGACCAGAACACGATGAAAAAAGAGCCTCTCCATGAAACCAATGACACTTCACCTCATGAATTACATCACTTCTCTTCTAGAGTTTTATTAGAAAATAAACACATGGGAGATGGGAATATTTTCAAATAACAAAAGAAAAAAGTCTTCACGTCTGGTGAATTGAGTGACTTACGCAGGAAAACTGGTCTGACTACATTTAGAAATTATTTTTTGCTTTGTCTGATCAGCATTCACACTGTGTGTACAGTTTATACCACATTACTTTTAAAGACTTTTAAAGAATGAAATCCTAAATCACATCCAAAAGATTGACTTTTAATCTCATCAAAGACTATACATTAACGAATTTCAACCACTGTGAAAATTGTAGTCATAGAGCCAAAACATGTTTGTTGGGGGCATATGAAAAAAGCTACAGTGAAAAGATTTGATCAGACAGTCCCAGAATTTCGTTTCTTTTAGTCACCTGACTCACTAACAGAGCTTCAGAGTTTTTCTTTCAAACTGCTCTTTGACATTATTAAATTACGTGGTTATAAAGTTATTTGCTGCAGTGGAGCTTTTCTTTCTCTTGTGCCAAATTCTTTTCTTTAAAGAGTGGGTTATATCAGATACTGAAGAGAAAACATGAGACAGCATGATGATAATGGTTTATTATTTTAAAAAATTATATCATGCAATTTGGTGATTCTAAGGAAACTACAATGAAACAGAATCAGATAATACAGCCCCACTTGATCTAACTCTAAACTTGAGTGTTCTTTCCTACAATGTATTTTTTCCTGTAATATTTAAGGACAATTATAATGTAGATCATTTTGCATGGTATTAATCCATACATAAATGAAGGAGCTTCTGACCTTTAGAACCTGCTCCAGGTTCTTCACTTTGCCTTGGAGTTGGCTCCTGTGCTGCTGGGCTGCGTTTCTCTCCTGGCTCACTACAGCATAAGTCTGTCTCAGCTGGTCATAATCTGACTGCACCTACACAGAGAATCCAAACCAATGAAAGGAGGGAATTAACATATTTAAAAAAAAAAAAAAACAGAAAAGAGAGACAAAGGGGACTGTTACTAATATAGAGATTAAAGACAATTCCACAGAGACATGAAAAAAAAAAGAAAAAGAGAACACAAGGGGACGATAAACTTAAATTTTGTCTTTGTTTTTCTTGAAGAGTTTCGAAATGTAGCCATTTTTTTAGAGGAAAACAACCATGAAATTTTTATGAGGTTTGTTCTGCAGCAGACCTAGTTTTTACATTTATGAACAGAGGCTGCCGTTTTTGGCTCGAGGGTTGATTAGGAGTTCACAGTCTGAACAAAAATTAATCAGCACATTTCCGTTTAGCCTTGACGAGACAGCACTGCTGACTGAAGCAAACTGCGTCACATTTCTTTGTCAGTCAGAGGCCTTGAGGTTTAATTCCTCTAAAGGTGGCCTCATAGAATTGAGCAGAATCACTCCTTAGTCACACACCAATCATCTCATTAATTAAGAAAACAGATAAGCACACATTAGATAAGCCTGCTTAGTTTCACTGGGAGGAACTCCACTGCTGCAAAGGAAATCTGTTCATACTTTACTCTTGTCTCTGTGTGGTGGAATTTATGAGTGGAGCTGAATATGAGGATCAAATGAAAAATGCCATAAAATATTGCAAATTATTTTCCAGAAAACTGCTAATAAAATCATGTATTTGTTCTGGTGATATATCTCATAAATTCTATGGATACTTTTTATACTTTTTCTAATTATAACTTCCATTGTCTTGCTAATTGCCTCTCAGATTCTTGTCTTTTCTCACTTTTTCTCTCTCTGTGATAGCCCTTACAAGCCAGTTGCACTCAAGTCCCACTCAATAAATGCCAGGACTGGACACACTCTTGCCCTGCTTTCTTTTCATCTTTGTCCCCACCTTGTCAGTGCACAGATGGCATCTTTTTGCGTGACACAGTGGAGCAAAAGCTCAGAGCTGAGTCCCTGAACACGTGTCAAATCTGCCCCCTCTGTGAAAGTCACTATTAGCGCCAGAGTAGCTAATCGCCTACCATCACAGACGGCCACTGTCTCTCATTCTGGTGCTTTGCATGTGTGTTTAGAAATGCATGTGTGGACAGTAAGAGAGTGGGATTCTGGCTGGGTGGGCTGGTGAAGACACATGGACAGCAGTGGGGAGCGAGGAATAGCATGTGTAGCAGACATTTTAATTTCACACACAGATTTAACCTTAATCTGAAAACAATGGAGGACATTTTTCCATATGTATAAACACTACCATGCATGCATAATCATTGTGAAGGCAAACAATTACTTTTTTTTTTAGACATTTTTTGGCATTCTTCCCTATATATTTGACAGTTACAGTGGAGACAGAGAGTAAAACCAGGAGAGAGAGAGAGAGAGAGAGAGAGAGAGAGAGAGAGAGAGAGAGTGCGTGCGTGCGTGTGTGCGTGCGTGCGTGCGTGTGTGGGGTGGTGGTGTTGGGGGGGTATGCAGTAAACAGTCTGGGCTGGATTCTGGGCTTCTGCAGAACCAGATAAGCTCCGAACACACAGATGCAAGGTTCCAAATAAGGCAGTGGATATATTCATGTGTATACCTTCAATTTATCTCTTTTCAAGTGAATTTTTAGCTAAATTTAAAACTTATATTTGGACAAATCCATCTTCTCATTATTCAAGAATTGGAGCTAAATATACATATAAACAACATACCGTATATGTGATGGATTCCTAACTTATGTGGTTAATTTATGTGGTTATATAACAGTGAAACAGGTCAATCTACTGCATATTCTAGTGGAAATTATAAAGTAAAAGCAAAGTGTTAAGGAAAAATCTTTTTAATAGTGTTTACTTTTATACAGTGGGAGGAGAGGAGGAGGAGGAAAGGAAAGGAAAGGAAAGGAAAGGAAAGGAAAGGAAAGGAAAGGAAAGGAAAGGAAAGGAAAGGAAAGGAAAGGAAGATTTGTATATCCTATGCAGCTCATGGATCCCATGTTTTACAAGCTAACAGTGGCTGCTGTTCATTGATCATCATACTGTATTTTTTATTTGTGTCATTGTAAATGCATGTTTGCTCTCTGTGTGAATCCCCTACCTGGTCATACTTGGATGCCTTCAAGTGTTGGCCAATGAGTTCAAGGTTCAGGCGATTTTTCTCCTGCAAGGCAGCATGGAGCTTTGCTTTCTAAAGCGAATACAGAAAGAGGAGAAACAGAAAAGTGTTATAGTGTTACACATTTTCTTCCTCAACGCAAGCATTTTTATGCCTGATTATATCAAGTATGCAAATCACACTGCGTAACTTCATATTGAAACCATTATGTAAGCGACAGATGAAAGACTCAGGTTAGTGCCGATCCCTCCCACTGTCAGTATGAGAGTGCGAGTGGCTGAGCTTTTCTTTAAGATGCCGTCTGGAGGACAAAACCCACAGCTGCACACTGTCACCCTCTATTTGATATTTGGCATTAGCAGAGGCAAAGATGTAGAGAAGAGTGTTACAGGAAGACAATAAGCAAAAAAGGGTTAAGTTAAAGGGATGGAAAAAACGGAATTATGATAAAGAGGAAAAGAAACAAGTAAATGGAGAAATATTTGAACAAAAAGAACTAAAGTGAGAAGATGGAGAGATGGAATGGAGGGTGCCAGCAAGTCAACCCGACTATAATTAAGCAAATGAGTGCATAATTTCAAACGTGCTTTAAATGAGATTAAGTTTGAACCCAGGTAAATGGATTTTAAATTCAATATGCAGTTCCTGTCTCCACTCTCTGTTGCCCAGATTCACATTCAGAAGTTGTCATGCCGCTGGTGCTGCAGGTACTCAAGCATTACATAATTACGCCAGACTCAAAGTAGGGCAGCACTCTCCTCCTATCACAGCTCTGAGTATTCAAGAGTGATTTCATTGCGACTGGTCATACCCTGACATATTATACTACTCCATGCTGGTGTAATGAGCTCATACTGTTGATTGTCATTCTCTGCATCCTCACTCTAATACCATGATAAGTGATTTATAATAGCTGTCACAAATCTTCTTTGTTGGGCTTTGTATTAAAACAAAAAGCAGACAGTGAAAGGAGGAAATCACAGGTTGTAGTTAGGATAAGATTACAGCTTCAAAACACTACTGTTTTAACTCATGTTGTCTTTTTGTCTTATCTAGAAGTAGCCCATTTCCACAAACTAAAAACAAGTGCATTCACGCTCAAAAAAGGCTGATTTCACTCATTTGTCTTTATAATTCTTCTGTGTTTAACTACTTTACTTACTATGCCATTATTAAGCCTTTTATTTATTCAGATTAATACATATTTTATGATGCATTATTCTAGTAAACTGCTTAAAATGTGTGAACACTTCTTTATTAACATTAACAAATCATATATTATAAACTTTACTAAGCAGTTAAAGCTGCAGGAGCTGAAATAAGGAAGGGGGAATGGAAGAATTTGAAAATACTTCCCATTCTTTTGCAGCTTTCCCCTAACCCTAACCCTTACCCTAACCCACTGTAAACCACAAGCCTATAATTCAGATGACCTGACATCATTTCACACCATTTTGGAAAAGTGAAGCCACAATTCTGAAGTTCCTCTGTTAAAACACGGAGTAAAGTAGTAGGATCACAGTTACACCTCACACAATCTGATCACTGACTGGAAATTACTGCTATGAAATATATGTTGAACCCATCTGAAAATGACAGTAATTAGCTAAAATCAGGGTGTTATGGAATAGATTTTCAACAGCCTGGAAACTGTAAACTGATGTAGAAGTCTTGTTTTGTCTCAGACTTAGTTGAAATTACAAGTAATGTCAGAAATTTTTACCCAAGTTCACTAAAACACTATCAAACACTGTAGTATTATTGATACTTTTTGCTATTCCCAGTCCTGAACACTTTGTTAAAGCTCCAGCACGATAGTTTTTGATGACACTGGACAGATATCCCACACTCCATATGGATCAGTGCAGTCTGCAGGTGTGCCCGCATGCCAGTGCCTCAATATGCACCCACGGTCTGTCAGGTCTGGTCTCAGACGGTAACGTGTTTCTCCCAGGTTTTAGTTCACTTCCTGTTTTATTTTGTTAAGTTCACATTTCGGTGTGGGTTTTCTGTCTTGACATCCTGTTCTCTGTCCCAGTAATCACTTGCACCTGTCCTGACTCTCTCAGC
>JAQQZY010000005.1:4935495-4953310 GCA_030068375.1 Ostorhinchus rueppellii
TCTATCTATCTATCTATCTATCTATCTATCTATCTATCTATCTATCTATCTATCTATCTATCTATCTATCTAATGTCTGTTGCAATATAATTTCAAAGAAATATCATCAAGGTGTATCATCCACAATACAACACCTGGTGGGAGAAGAAAGAATCTCAGGGGGCAGCATATTTTTTTTACACATGAATGAACTGGGGCCAAATCAAACAACTATTATTAAAAATAATAATAATAATTTTTAAAAATCCAACTCATAACAATAGAGATGGCCGTGGTGTACTTACATAATGAATAGTTATTAAATGGATCCATCTGATATATCTTCCTTGCACAGTATCACAATAACACCTGTGTAATAAAATAACATTCTTCCTCTCAGACGTCATCTAAAGCAGTGTCAGTTTCTGATTAATTTCTAACCTCACTTTCTTCCCTCCAGGCCTCCATCTGCTAGCTAGGTCATGTTTTTTTTTTCAGACTTCATGCATTATCAACTGCCTGCACTCATGACTGTCACTTTTTTTTCAGCTTCAAATAACAAGAAATTTTATTACCACCCAGAAACCGTCAACTTCAACAAAGTTTCCTGTCCAAGTCATATTCAGTCTGCACATACGATGCACACTGTAACACCAAATGTGAACTCCAACACGTTTCCTAGACCCAATCTGGAAGAGATCTGAACAAGGCCAGAGAAAGAGAGTACTAATGTGAGAGTACAGTGCACATTACTGTCATTTTGTGCTCCATGTGGGTTGTAGTGGTGCTCCAGCTGTACTGTATGCAGAAGGCCCTAAGGACAAAACAGTGACCTCTCTTGAGAATCCACATGCCCCACAGGATATATGAGGGCAAGGGAGGGTGCATACAGCATTGAAGGAGTGTATGTGTTATATGTACATACTGTGAGAGCAGCGAGAGTGAAACGGGGCTCCGATGACATGGGCAGCAAAGCTTGCAGTCACATTGATGACATAACACTTTTGATGTGAACAGGACCTATTGTTCCCTCGAGCCACATAGAGAATATCAGAGGGCTGGAAAATAAGTTCTAAGGAAGATCAGTGTAATGCTAATGAGGAGCCCAAGAGCTGGTTAGGGATTACATGTGCTTGGATGGACCTCCATGCTCACATAATGCTTGGTTGGGCCTTCATGCGCAGAATACACAAGTGCACATACCCACTTACACACCGCTAACGCACATTCAGTCTGCACATAAAAGCTCAAAAATCCATACAACTCTTTCATACACACTAAAAGCATCCAGCAAGGGATATTTCAGTATGTGTACATAATACACACCAATACACAGAGACTGTGTACAAATACACACTCACATGACCCCAATCTCCTGTGAAACATACTGCAATAGTGCTAAATAATTTACATCTGACCCCATTGCACAGTAGCTAAAATGTACAGTATGGTAGAACTACACTGAAAGAACCTTAAGAGAAGCTTCCTCAATCCTGGCTTCTATGTAGGTTCATAAACGAGATCCATGAACTGATCAGGCTTCTTGCGTGCGTCTATACTAATCATCAAAAGGGGTATGTCAGGATGAACTGATGTGCTAGCATTTTCCTGCCTCAACATTGTGCAGATGCTTCAAATTGATTCATCTTTCATCTTGTTCTTTCATACATTCATTCATAAGCTTTCAGGATATGATACATACAAAAAGGCGGACTCCTCATTTACAATAAGGACAAAATATGGAAAAACAACAAGAAACTTGTAAACCAATTGTGATCAAATCAACAGGCAGGTAATTCAGCAAAACAACAAAACCTAAAAAAAATACATAAATAAAACAAGTAGTGCCAGTCACAACAACCCCCCCCCCCCCCACACACACACACACACACACACACACGTATTGTAGCTTATTTTGGCATTGATCCAACTGATGTCATCATGTCTATCTGTGTAGTGATATCAACAGCCTCTATATATGTGCCAAGTTTGAAGAAAATTTAAACAAAACTTATGTTTTTATAGACATTAGAAATTTCACACATTGTAAGAAAAGGGAGTAGAAAAAAGATTTTAAAAATTCATTAAAAAAAAAAAAAAAGAACTTTGACCTACTTTTCCCAAAATGTACTCAGATCTATTCTGGGTCACTGGCAATCTATAAACCAAATTTATTAAGGATTCAACCAACAGTTTTGCTGCTAGAGTGTTGACAAACAAACAAACAAACAAACTCAACCAAAAACAATACCCTTTGTCTAACCTTCGGGGGGAGGGGTAAATATTTTTCTCTTGGTTTTATTCAGACAAGATAAGAATTTACTTTTTTTTTTTTACACCTATTAGGCACTAATAATGGAACTTTTGGGTACTTGTGAATTACTGTCCCCATATGGCATATGAATTAAAGGTCCTCATGCCAATCAGGCCTGCACAATATGACAAATACCTGTGTAAATGTGCATATTACTGTACTTTCTTGACAATATATCTTGGACAAAATACACAAACTTCTGCAAACTAGACTGCGGTTTCCCACACACTGACACCAATTAATGTGAGAATAACTGACAACTAACTGGGGCTTCAACTGATTGGCCTAATGGTGTGAATGGATGGCCCAGGGCTCTTTCTGACAGGTCAAATATTTTCTGCGAGCTGTGTGAAAATTAACTGATTTTTCTTATTCATTGAATCTCAGGCTGCCATTTGTGAAGTGTTAATTTCATGTATTCACACCACAATGACGATGACCCTCTTATTCATAAATACATAAATAACACATCTTGAAAAAAACACCTGTTTTAACAGCAGATATGAATCGTTTTTTGTTTTGGTACACTACACTTCTCCCAGATGTAATTTTAGTGTATATACAGTAACAACAGATCAATTTGTTTCTGCTGTTTGAATTTCTGTGCAGCATGCAATGAAACAAAGATGGGGAATTCTATAATTTCTTGTATCATTGCACAACAGATCCTGTGTATATGACTCAGTCTGAGGTCTCCAGTGGGCAGGTCTCAGTGGCACAAAGCAATAGGTGGCAGTTACAGGAGCACAGGTCCTGTCATGTCATCGGTATCTGAACAGGATGGCCTGTCTGACATTGTGCACTCCTTTCCCTCCATCCACCTTCTCCTTTCTTCCCTCTAGTTGTCATATGTGTTCAGTCCACTGAAGACTTTTGTCCTGTGTTTAATCATTCAAGGCCTCAAACACTGGGGACTAGGCAAGAAAGAAAGACAGAAAACAGACAAGAGTAAAGGTAAGTGTAGAAAGGGTGGGACAAGACAGGTATGATTGAGATATGAGAAGGGAGTTCAGAGGAGAGAGAATGAAAAGACTGAGAGAAAACTTAGAGATAAAAAGGAAAGTGTTGAAGGTGAAAAAGACAAGAGAGGAAGAAAAGCAAAAGACAACCATGAAAACTGCAGGGGGCAGTTGGAGACAATTAGTGATGTAGAGTTAACAGACTTTTTATCAGCATGTTCCTTTGCTACAGGGCTCACCTAGCCTGGTAGTGTCATGCTGAGAGTATCCAGCACTACGGAACCAAATGAAGCTTTTAAAGGGCACTTTGAGATCTCACGTATGTGCCAACATCATAAACAATATAATAGAATTTGGTGTACAGAGGCTTTTAGTCTGAAACTGTCCTCTGAGAGATTCCTTCCAGAGGACTATGTGTCCTTAAAGGATACTCAGAAGAATGATATAGAACAGTCGCACATGAACTGAGTAGTAAGCCTCATTGAAGAAATGAGCAGAAATGTACTTCAGTTTCATAAGATTATGAAATAAATTATGTAGAGCAGTGACACTGATGCTGATTGAAATTAAAAAACCTAAAATTTTGGAAGAGACATTGTTGTCAACACTGTTTAACAACAAAGAAAGCACTATCTGTACTATATTTGTTTAAGTGTATTTGTATTCAAACGACAATCTGACACTTACTTCTCTTTCTTGTTTTGCCCCACCCACCTCCTTTTGCTTTTTTTCCCTCTGCAGTGCTCTGTGTCTTTGCTTTAATATAAGTTCTGTGTATCTTGAAAAGCTGCCAGGAAATGTTCCTTTATTGTTTCCCTCTCTGCTTCCCCCTCTGACTAAATGACATCAACACTTATGGCATGTTTGCAACTAATCAATACAGCTTTCACTCATATTCAGGCATGTGCTCACATCTGTAGTTACACATGTTACACGCAGAGATGTGTGTGTGTGTGTGTGTGTGCACGCACACTGGTGGGGTTTAGGGGAGGGGGAGGGGATGAATGGGTTGCTATAGAAACTGTATTCTTTCAGGTATAGAGTGTCAGGATGATAAAAAGTAGCAATGAACTATCACATCCAACATATCTGATGCCCTTTGATTTGTCTGAATGTGAGTCTACACACAAGCATTGATGACAAATGGTGTAAAGCTATGTTTTAGCTTGAAAAGGGTCAACAATTTGTACACCACAGAAACACTTTAAGTAAGCTTGGATGTGCATGTGAAGCATTAAGATACAGTTAAAACACCACACATGATCTCTGTGATGAGATGAGCAGCAGTGAAGCAGAATACAGAAAAACTAAGCACACATGGATACGCTCACTTTGTGAATAATACAGTGACAGTGTGGGTATAAAGGTATGTAATTCAGAGTAGTACTGTAATATGTTTGCCCATGTGCATGAGTACAGAATGTATGCTTGCACAAGCTTTTCATGTTATTTCATCTGCACATTTGAACACATATGTACATATGTATTTACTGATATCTGCTGCCACACCCCTATTGAGAGCTCATTGCAGCGCCTGTATGTCCTAAGGAACATTTGATTAGCCATGGAGGCTGTCTTTTGGCTGGCAGACTCACTGATAATCTCAAGAGAGAAGCAAGGAAATCCGCCATGAGACTCAAAACACAAGTTTCATTTCCCCTATCTTCCCTCTCTCCTTCTCGCCCTCTGGCATCTCACTGAACATCAGTTGGCACAGCCAACCAGACTGCTGCATGAAGATGAAGAAGTGAAACAAGAGGAAATGGGAGAATGATGCAAAAGTAGCAAGATCAGGAGAGTATATAATATCTTATCTATCATATCTACCAGCTTTTTTTATATCTTGACAATATGAGAAGAAATGAAGGCAAAGATACACTACACAGGGTAAGAAAGAGACTGAGAGAGAGACAGAGAGAAAACAATGCCAGTTATACAAAGCAAAATCCTGCGAATGAGACTGAAGCAGAGCAAGCTGTGCACCAGTTCTTCTACTCTACAGTGATATTTCTCTTTGGTCTCTCACTCACCCACACAGCTACGTATTCAAGCATATGCGTGGTGGAGCCATATGAACCTGGTGCTGTATACTGTAACACACATACACAGTGTCAAAAATGCTCCACACTCACATCAGAGATATAAACCAATCACTATATGACATCAAACAGAGATACTAAAGCACTGACTGAACAGCTGACAGCATTACAACTTCTGTCTTTGGAATTCTTAGGCTAAAATAAAAATCAACTAATTTTATATATAGTTCAACAACTATATTTTTCACCATTGCAAAAGTTTTTCATTATGATCAAAACTTTACATAAAATTTTCAAGCTTGTTTTACATGTTTTTACTTGATTACTCCTTATTTATCACCTTAATTGATTCATGATGTGTTCACATATAAAAGGTAAATGAACAACAGTATATTTTCATGACATTTTGCAACAAATGCATGGTAAATTAGCCCTTGGTTGTTATTACTGTCTACTAATACTACCAACTACAATTATCAGATTGAACATTATAATCTCCATCACGAAGAAGGAAATTCATTGGAGGACTCTGGTGTTATAGTGCATTACCTTGAACTGAACAAACCACATAGACAAGCACATTTTTCCAAGAGACTTTACCTCATGAGAATGAATGACTGATGAAGAACCACACATCAATCAGCCACGAACGGGTTAATATTCATCACAAACACCTGGCAACCTCTCAGCAGGCAGAAACCAGGAAAAGCTCAGGTTACCAGAGCAGATAACGGCAAAGTAGACACACACACAAAATCAATTTGTTTGACAAAGCACCGCACGTCTCTTCCAGCATGTCTTACTGACCATGTGAACATGTGTCTGGACATATGTTACTTTACAAAGAATAATACATGCAAGTGCACATTTACTATGTAAAGATGATGTTAACATTTGGACAAAAGGCAGAACTAACATACTCCTTGAAAATACCACTACAGCCCATAATAACCATTTCAAGACACAAAAATACACCATTTAAAAGCCAGTCCGTTGTAACCCCACCCCCCACCCCTCAGCACACCGCACACACCCACACATCTCCAAACAGGTGGCTCTGCTACTGTCAGGAAACATAGAAGCTGGATATTATTTTATCTTCACTATGTCCCAGAAGAGACACAATGTACAAATCCTCCTCCTTCTTTCCACCTCTGTGGACGGCTGTCTCTTCCTGCTGCAGCAGCACAGACAGGTTTTCCCCAGCTGCTTGGCTATGCTAACCCTGTGCACTATATATAGGACTCAACAGAGCTAAATCAAACACTAACACACTGGAGCCAATGATGCAGATACAGAGAGATATAGAGGAAGCAAAGTAGTTGTCAGTAATTACCGTGTATGTTGGCTAGAACAGGAGCATCTCGACAAAGATGCAGCTTACTCCTTCTTCCTCCTTCCTCTGATCTCCTCCCTTCTTCCCTGCTCTCTCTGGGTGGGGAATTGTCAAACGGCTGCAGCAGTAGCAGCAGCATCAGTAACAGGCCTGCATGTCTCTCCCTCTCTCGCTCTCTCTCTTGCCTCCGCCCCCTCTCCACTCTCTTTTTCCTACTCTCCCTTTCCTCTCACTCTCTCCCCACCCCCAAAGACACTCCTCCTTAACACCCTTCCTCCATCATTCTCTCCTTTTCTCTTCCGCGCTCTCTCTCTGTCTTCCTCTGCTCAATTTCCCCCTTTCTCTCTTGCGCTGTACGCGTGTGCAGCGAGCTGCGGAAATCCACTCTGTTGAATTAATCAGCCTGCTCCTCTGCTACCACCATCAGCCACATCAGTAAGCTACTGTTAGAAGAAGAGGCATCATTGGCAATACAAACCAGACATCTTGGAGTCTGAGACACAAATTAGAATGGGCTGGTCTAGTCTGGACTGTGTTTCTGCCAAATTTACTTAAATGACAGCTGCCTGAATGATGCTGCCGGCAAATATACTCTCCCTTTCCTCCACTGCTTTCCTATTCATGTCTTTAGTCACGATGGTAACTGATCAAGGTACTGATTGATGCCCCTTTAGCTTCATATGATGTTGGGCAAGTATTATATTAGCTTTAACTAGTATTTTGTACCAATTATTTTGCAAAGACCTGCCCTTAATTTGTTATAAAGGGTAATGAATGCATCTTGTTATGCCTCACAATTCACTTATAACAGTGCAATTTTTCAGTTGGATCTCCTTTACACATTTGCTTTCAGACCAATTGAGTAAATGGGCTTTTGTAGATGGAATATTATGTTGTCTGTTAATTTTAATAATTTCTGTGGTGATGTATGAGTTGAGTGACATGTAAATAAGTTCTATAATATTCTGTTCCAGGCTCATTAAAATGGCTGAACACAGTAAATTAGTATACTGTGTAAATGTAATGATTGTAAGGTTGGTGACTGACATTTACAGTTTTTTTTTATTCTGGTGCATAATTCTGTTTCATAGGAATAGACACAAAATAAACTAAGTAATGGTTCTGTTTTGTCAATAGAGTATATATAACTACATTATAAAACTGCAAATTTAGCACAGGCATACTGCTAAGAACATATTTTAGCTGATTACTGTGTTACTGTGATATGGTTAAAAACACACCAGTGCATAATGCACACAACTATCAAAAGATGGATTAAGTTGAGATTACAAGATATGTATTTGTTGTGACAAAATGCCTGATTTGAATGTAAGGATTTCATTTAGAGAATCCAGTCAGTTTCTACAATAGCTGTACTCTCATGGCACACTGATGCTACTGTAGAGAAGCAAAAGAGGGGAACTGAAGAATTTAAAAGCAAGAAAAGGGGTATTTGTGGGTAAAAATAACCAAGGCTCTCTACATAGAAATCAGTGCACATGCTGTTTTCATAGGTGTAACCCACTGGGGTTAGCTTAATGTCAACAGACTCCCAGCATGAAATGGAACCAAACACAAACTTCACACAGGCATGTCTGAATATTACATATTGAACCTTGTTTCATTCACTGTTAAAAGAATGAATTCAAACTGCTATGAATCCAAATGAATGCTTTCTTTGAGCAAACCATAACTTCTCAGAACCACCTACAGGCTACAGGGGTATGAGTCTGATATTCACAAGTATTAGCTTTACAACATAAATGACTATAGTTTCTGTAATGCAGTGCGCTTTACTATAAAATCTACTCAAAAAACACAGGACAAGCAGTATAGTTGAAGTGTGTTTTATGTGCATAAACTCTTTGATCCACATTGAAGCAACTATTCCATTTTTGGTTTACTCTGACTCTAATCCTCTGTTTCACAGCTTTTAGCCTCTAACTACAACACAGAATGGACTTGCTATCACACTGCCTACACTGCCTTGTCACTGTGAATAATTATATCATATTGACATCAGCTTATGTGCGGGGGTTCATGTATGTGTATGCATGTGTATTTGTCACTATGAGTGTGTGTATACCAGTGTTAGTCCTTAAAATGATTTAATCCTGTTAGGGGGATTTTCAATTAATCCAGGAGGACCCTACATTTTAACAGTGCCATATTTTTAGCACATGACACAAAGGAATTTAGGGGTAAAATGATCCAGTGCTTTAGTGAGATGAAGTGTTAAAAAAAGATGTTTACATTAATTGCAACCTTATAATTAATTATATTTTTTCCCTTCTGGAGTCTGCAATTGCACCAAATACAAAGGTGTATGTAAATGTTCTTGAGTAATGAGCATCTTAAAGAGAACTTACATTAGCGTTACGATTAAAATATGATGCACTCGCTATCAGTAAAAAATCTTAGTAATTTCGAAAAGTTCTGCCCCTGATGAACGCTCAGAACATGTTTGAAATGTAATTAAAGGCTGGCATGGCTTTCCCTGATATACATCAAATCTGCTTAGATTACTGCAGACATGAAGCTGCTCAACTTAGAGCAGTGGCCTCAGTCAACCCCTCTGCCTGGGTGTGGTTATCAACGAGGTAAGGAAAAGAAATGAAAAAGGAGGGTGAAAGCCATAGGAAAATATATAGTGGAGAGAGCAAGAAGTGATTGAAGAAGAAGCCTTGGCATTTAGAGATGAAAATCTGAGGAGTAGGGGATAACAAGGGGCTTGAGGGAAGCAAAAGAGATAAGAAAAACATTAATATGCATCAGAGAGGAAAAGATATAGGAAAACGGATGCCTGTAAACAAAACCTACAAAGGATGACATGATCATTTCATAGCATTGATCATGTTACAGGAAAAAGTACATTTGTTTACCCTTTCTGCACATTTCTTTTAAAAGCTAGTACTTACAGAGCTCTGTTTTGATTTTTTCTAACATTTAGTAGTTTTAAATGAAAGATACAGACAGAATGGACAGAGAAAAAAGACAAAAATGTAGTTACAGTGACAACTGGAGCTATCTAAAACAGGGGTGCTTAACCCTGGTCCTCGTGAGCTACTATCCTGCATGTTTTAGATGTTTCCATTTTCCAGCACACCTGACAGTCGTTATCAGGCTTCTGCAGAGCTTGATTATAGGCTCATCATTTGAATCAGGTGTGACCAGGGTTGGGCAGCCCTGATCTAAAAGAATGCTATTAAATTCAATTAAGTAAACTATAGAAAACCTCAGCCAACCCCTAATATCAGCTGTGCATGGTCTTTTGTGTCGAAACAATGTGACTTTTGTGAATATTCATATTGTTTTAGCAGAATTGTGTTACATTGCACCGGACTATTGTCATCACAAGTTTGTTTCCTTTGATTAAGGGGGGTAAAAATGGAAATTACTGAGTCGGCCGAGACAGTTAAGGGTTATTGATTAGTTGTTGTCCCTCTTCACACCAGGGCAGCCCATATCATCAGGACTATCATTTCAAAGGGCCAGCTGGTGGCAGTACACAATTGTTGCCATAGGGATGGTGTCCTGGGAGACAGCTGTGGCCTTTTAGCAGCAGACACACACACACACACAGGACAGAGAAGGTCATTCCTCACCTGGGGTACCTAACTGTCCATCACAGATTGTTTCCAGGCAACTGGTCTAAAGCCAGTCTAAAAGTCTTGGGTTTTTTTTAGTCAGGGTGCAGGCCACCTTTTAACCATCTCAGGAAACAGGCAGATGAAATGGAAGAAAAAGCAATGGCAGCCAGAATGTTACCACATGTCCATCTCTGCAGTGAGGATTACATGCAACAGAGGCCTGTGGTTTTTGTTTTCATGTTTTACCACTTTACTGAAATCCACCAATCAACACAGGTCCTATTTGCACAGTACTCGTATAATCTGTGATTTGGAACTTTAACCCTCTACGTGTCTGTTTGATGCACACTGAAGAAATGAATTATACAGTAATATACAGTATATCAATTAAAAACAACATTTATAATGTAATATTAACATTCAGTGAGAACTAAGTAAAAACATAAATATATACAGAGATTATTCATGTCATGAACTAACTTACTGAGTTGAGTAAGTTTTGTTAGAGATTTACTCATACTATTTAAGTGGTTTATTGTCACTGCACAACACCTGAAAATACTGAGTAACATTTATTCTGAAAATCCAGCGCATTTGAATTTGCGCATGCAGTTTGACAAGACATGAAAATGACCCGACTGTTAAACTATTGGCAATAGTCGGGCTGTAAAGACTGAGTGGAGTCCTTGGTCTTACTGAGGGTAAGTATTGCCTTTTTGTTTTACATTTGTGATAATATATGACATCATGTGCATTTTCAAAGCTTGATTCTTGTCTGCTTTACACAATATACGTTACTGTTTGTAGTTAGCTCCAGTAACATCTGTTTTAACGCCATCGCCATTTAGGTTACAGCAAGACTAACTGCTGACATCAGTGAAGAGGTGAGCTGCAATTTATCTGGATAAAAAGCACAACAATGATTATTTTTACCACATATGTGTTCATTGTGCCCTGGTAATGAAGTAACTATGAATGACAGAAGAAATTCTGTTTTGTTCCTTAACAGTACTCTTTTTTTTATTTATTTATTTATTTATTTTTTGTAACAAGACTACTGCCACAGTGATGCCACTCTACACATCCTTAGGATCTTGGTTGTCCATGGTGTTGATGGAGATGATTCAGTGGATGTATCCATCCTTCTTGAAAGCCAACAGATGTTACAAGGATGCAGCAGCACTGCTAAAGCTTGCACACTGCTTATGGGTCTGATTTATGCCCTCAATCTTGCATACCCCCCCAAAACTGCGTTATACTTTTGAGATCTTTCATAGTTATTACATACATTTTCCGATGCACCTGGACACATCTTCAGTGATGTACCTTTCTACTTCATAACCCCTCACTCAGGTGTCTCTACAAGGACTGATCAATTCCCAGCCTGTGTCCACTGGGATTAGTCCACTCCTTGTCCCTCCTAATCCACAGCCATCTTCAGGCCTTTTCTGTGGCTTCTGAGGCTCTACTGATGACTTTCCTTTTCCGAACTCCAGTGATGCTCAGGAGCTGTCGGCCTTGCAAAGTGATCTTCCAGCAAAGCCCTTGCTCCCCACTTAAATAGGCAGACACCAAGTCCTTTGCCCCCATCTGTAACAATCCTCTGCCAGCTCTGCATATTTCACCTTCTTCCCCTCATTGGTCTCCAGCATCCTCTCTTCCCAGGGCACCATAAGATCCACCATGACCACCTGCTTTGATTTTTCAGAGAACACCACAATGTCTGGCCTAAGGCTCATCTCTGTGATGATTTCAGGGAACTGGGGTTGTTTACCCAAATCAACTCTCAACTGCCAGTCATTGGCTGTTCCTAGGATGCCTGCTTGAGCTTTTGGCTGGGGGTTAAGGTGTTCTCCCACTTGAATGTCTTTCAGTTGTGTCCCAGCAGAACAGATTAGAGGGGCAGGGCAGGATGTCATACACAGACTGAATGAGAAACTTGATGTGGTAAGGTTCAGCCTTCCACAACTCAGACCATGAGAGCTTTCTTTTTGTATCTTGTTCACACCTACTTCATGTTCCTGCTGCCTGAATCCCAACATCTGGTTTGCCTGCTTCTCCCCAATCCCAGCTCTCACCTCCTTTTGGACTAGGTCTTACCTCTCCTTGATTGATGTAGCTGGTTGTTGGAATGGTTCCTAAATCTGCCTGGCCAACTGCCATAGATCCAGATACTGGTGCTCTGTGATGAAGCCTTGACTCTGCTTGGTCCTCTGCCTCCTGTGCCCTCCAGTTTCTCCCAGTCCTCACCTCGATGCCAGCTTCAGAAATTCTTGGGTCACTGGATTCCTTGTACTAGAACATGTCCCTCGTTCTGCAAACTTTGAACTCTTCGCTGAAGCTGCTGTTGGGAAGTGTTAGCTTGTTCATGTTGCTGTATAGGGTGGTGCTAGTCAGGCTTTTGGACAATCCCAACCACCTTTGAAGGTGGCTGCTTACCCTTATCTCAAACCCTTCCACTGTGGACAGTGAGAATTCATATACCAGCAATGGCCACAGTATCCTACGGAGGATGTTATCCTGGTATATTCAGGCTTTGAATTTCCTTGAGAGGACTGATCTGTCGTAACTATCCTTCCAGTTCTTGGTTTACCACTCTCATTGAAGCAGTGTCATTGAGGGTGCAGTCAAAGATTGTCCCTATGCTCTTTACTGGTTTTTCTATCTGTTAGGATTTGGATTTTTCCAAGAGAGAAGGGGAATTTATCTGTCACTTTACCTCTTTTCAGAACCAAAGACCTTGATTTTTTCCAGCTTGAAGCACATCCGAGCCCAAGTTGTTAACCTGTCTGAGCCCTGGGGGATTAATCTACTTTCTGGCCCTGATGAAGTTGTTATCCATAAAAGCTCTGATGGGGGTTTGTCTCACTCTGGACTTAGTTTTGGGACCTCTGCACTCTGCTTTGGCTGAATTTGCCAAGATATTCATGGCTACAATGAACAGGGTCACTGAAATTGTGCATCCAGTGATGATCCCTTTCTCTACCCAGTGGTGGTCTGATGTAATAGTCTAAGATGTGAACCTCAGATTAAAATTGTTATAATACATAATTAAGTTTTTGATGTTGCTAGGGACATAGTGTCACTCCAGTGCTAGCTCCACTAGCTTGTTTAAAAACTTTTCCTAGAACTGGATGGGCTTAAACTGTCCCCAAAAATATAAGCATAAAAGTTGAAATTGCTGTCTGAAATGCTATCACAATGACAACTACTGGACAATTTCAGCTGTTATATACCTCAGTAATTAAAAATACAGTGAAATCTATTTAATCATATCAAAACAGTAAATATTACAGACGTATAAGATTTACTTAATATTTTTGATGACGGTGATGTAATAATTGCATAACATTTACTTACTATCTTTACAAATATTAAGGTTAGGCCTAATAATAAGCACATTTTATTTGATACTGGCAAGTAAGTTGCACTTGATATTACAGTACTAAAATTTACTTTAAAAAAGTGAGTACAAATTCTTATGTGGATTTTTTTAAGTAAATTCTACAAGCCATTTTTGTCAGTGCAGCGCATTTGCATGGGATAAAATAATTCTGTTTTTTACTCAAATTTACTGACATTATTCCTTGGGCCTGATGTGAATGGCAGCCTCACCACTTACAGATAACTGGTGAAAGAATGAAAAATGTTCTTTACTGTAGCTGTCATACATGTCATCCATCTCATCTTCTGAAAGATGAAAGTTTGCTCTTTCAGTGAAAACCCTTGCCATATTGCGACACGCACCCCCTGGACTTCACTTAAAACACTTTTAAAACTTTAATTTATCATCACCAGCAGATACTCCATCATCCTCAACCAGAATATAGGCTGAATAAATGCACAGAGGAAACAATAAATCATTGGAGGACCCATAGTGACTGATAGCATCTAAACATGTGGTGAATGTGCTTCTTCAGATTTAATTATCTGTGCTATTTACGATAATTTTAATTCATTTATAATTATTGTTATTATATGCATAGGACTGCACTGTATATTTTACTTTGCATTTCTATGTGCAGCAACAAATAAAGGCACCAAGAATGTCAAACTGTTTTTTTAAATCTGTGTTACAACCTAACCATACTAACTTAAAATTCACAGACCAAAACTAGGTCAATGGTTTCAAAAGTCTCTCTTTTTGAAATGTTAAAACACTGTTCAGTGTAAATGTAGTTGTGTTTTTAAATAAAAGCATTTGAGTGTGGATGTAGCTTTACTATCACACAGAAGGGGAAACACAAAATGTGTTGTAGAAACTGTCAACACATACAGCACATTCTACAGGTGTAACGGTACGGAAAAATTTTGGTTCGGTGTGTTTTCAGTACAGGGGTCTTCGGATCGATACATTTTCGGCACAGTGAAAGAGACCAACTTCATTATAAACACTTTAAACATAACCGATCTTCACAAAACAATGCCAGCACACTGCTCTTGTTTTGTCGACTTGTCTCTCTCCACTGACATAACTGACAGGGAATCTGAAAGGCTCCCAAATCGGAGATCTTAAAGAAGACGGAGAGACTTCCAACTCTGGCTTTGTACCTGTGATGGTGCTCTGAGCTGCTATACTAGTTCACCTTCAGCATGTGTAAAGTGCGTCTAGAATATCAAATATTACACATGGGTTCCACTTGCATCCACCCTGCTCATACTGAGTGTGTTCCACTTCAAGGTTCGTGTGGAAAATTAAGGTCTGTATTTGTGTTCTTCATATAGGCTACATGTATTCATTCGGTACACCTCCATGTTGTATTGAAGACCCCAAACAGAAGCAGTTTGGTACAAACGAGTGCTCTGTCACACCCCTAGTATGTTCATATACAGTGTGCATATTTGGTTTTCTTTTATAAGCAAACAACACTCTCAAAAATAAGTTTAACATTCTAAATTAAATATCTACTCTATCAATACATAAAAAAGAAACTCTAACGTTCAATATACCTTCAATATACAGCCATTTCTGTACCATACCGCTTGTATATTTTTCAACATTACTGAAAATGCTACTGAAAAGTTCCTATGATTATATTTTGGAAAAAGTAATGCTGCAGCCATTGTGTATTTAAATGAGTGAAAAGATGAGAACTGCAGCTCTACAACTTTATAGAGGCTTTCTGATTCACAAAGACCTCTGTTCCATTTTCAACAATCTAAATCACAGACAGACACAAATGCAGACACACTTAAAATTCCAATGTGGCCATTAGTGCATAAATATGAATTAAACACTAATCGAGGCTATAACTGCAATGTCATTCCAGATGGCAGACTGAGACATTACATTCAGATGTGTAAACAGCCCTATATTCCTAAAATTGACTCTTTCCCTAAGCTAACTCAGTTTAGGTTGCATTTAGATGGAAGAAAACACTTGAGAGCTGACTGGTATGTGACTCAAAATAGCAAATGAGTATGTATGCTTATTTGAATCATTTTATTCAAGTTGTCTTTGCTTGTAGTACACATATCTACATGAGCAAATAGGCAGTGAATCAGCTCTTCTGACTGAGCGTCTCTTAGTCTAACTGATCCATAGCTGAGACCGTCTTTGCATGAATGAACATGATGCAGACTGTGAGTGAAGCTGTCAGTAGTGACAGTGAAAAGACTGCCAGGCACCCGGCTGGACTACATCCAACAGTAACTATGGTTTATAAAAATCACACAAGCACACCCACACATACAAATTACATAATATTATTGACTTGCACTGCTGACTACTGCATTTCAGGTGTGGTGACAGACAACACAGCAGGATTTGAGCCAAGGGTTTGGCTATGAAAATGCTCAAAATCTCCCTCTGGCCTTGCTGCCAAAAATCCACTACTGCAGCAGAAAGTGTCAGAATGTTCAAATAAGAAGTAAAAAATATAATCAAAGCTTTAAAAGTGATGTCACAAGGTTGCTCAGAGTATCTACTGCACTTTATTACACATACACTCTCCATAGTAGTATATTTAGTGATCCATTTTAACATTCCTTAGTCTCCAATATATTCATTGATTTTGTTTTACAGTGTCAAAAATGCCTTTTTTTTTACATTTAAAAAAAGGACAAATACACAGGAGTACACACTTACGTATAGAACTACCAGTAATTGTTTTCCTTGAAGAGCTTGTTCGAGATTAAATAAGTCCCACTTGAAGAGGACAGCAGTCGAGAACTTCAGAATAAGGATTTAAAAGTTCAGCTGGACAATTTGCTTCATGGAGCTTATTAACCACATTTACAATAATAATGATGGATTAGATTTTTATAGTGCTTTTCTAGTTTACATGCTTGTGCTTTACATTATTGATCCAGTATTCATTCACTCTCATATTCTCCCTCTGGTGGTGACAAACTACGTTTGTAGCTACAGCTGTCCTGGGGCAGACTGACAGAAGCATGGCTGCCAATTCGTGCCTACGGCCCCTCCGACCACCACCAAACAGTCATACGCATTCATACAAGGGAAGGAGGGTGAAGTGTCTTGTCCAAGGACACAACGGAGTGACTAGGAAGGGGACAGAGTGGGATTCGAACTGCCAACCCTTCGGTTATTGAACGACCCACCCTACCACCTGAGCCATAACCACTCCAAAGACAGAAAAACAACAACTGCTACTAGAGAGATGAGGTTATTCATTAGCTGGAGATTTTATTATTTATGCTAAGCTTTCATGTTAAAAGTGCCTGCATCCAAAAACTGAGGTAACCTTGATTTTATGTGAATATTCTTGACAATAGGCCCTATACCATGATGTCAGAGCAAGATGAGATCAAATATGTCATCACACTTAAAATACGACATAATTATCCAAAGAGTGACTTTTCGGTGAGATTTAAGAACTGATTTTTTGACAATAGATCTGGAAAATCTGATTTCAAGAAATCTGACCAAGATCATTTTCACTTGTTCCATTGGCAGAATTTATTTTTTTCTACTTTAATAAAGCAAAAAAAAAAAAAAAAAGTCAAAAAATATCTGTCAATGGAACGAGTGAAAATTATCTGGGTAAGATTTCTTGAAATCAGATTTTCCAGATCTATTGTCAAAAAATCAGTTCTTAAATCTCACCGAAAAGTTACTCTTTGAATGATTATGTTGTATTTTAGGTGTGATGATATATTTGGACTAGAAATGGGAAATATACACTTGGTCAGATTTATTTTTTTTTTCAGTCCATGCATGAGATGAATGGCTGTTGTTGGCTTTTCCCTACAGAAAAGAACACTGGACACATTCCATAACATAGAATGGTTAATGAATATTTGGTGTCAGTGGGCACCTCAGAACAAAATTAATCTAAAACTGTGTTCAAATTACCTCTCGTCAGAGACTCTATCTTCTGTAAATAACCCTCAGGGACCCTTACCCTCAGGGAGGCATTTCAGGGCAATGAAGACTAAAACCAACAGACTAAAAAACAGCTTCTTCCCAAGAGCTGCCGTGCCCTGAATGCTGCAAACAGTCAAACCTTGAACATCTGTCAATTTTAAATCCACATAGGCAATAAATAATCTGCTTTTACATATCAATTTTCAATATTCCCAAGTGCAATATCCCTGTTATATACAGTATGTGTACACATTCAACCCAAAGATAT
>JAQQZY010000005.1:4975073-4992719 GCA_030068375.1 Ostorhinchus rueppellii
AGTGCATGTCTTTGGATTGTGGGAGGAAACCGGAGTACCCGGAGAAAAACCACGCAGACACGGGGAGAACATGCAAACTCCACACAGAAAGGGATTGGATCGCCCAGGAATCAAACCCGGGTCCTTCTTGTTATGAGGCACGAGTGCTAACCACTGCACCACCGTGTCGCCCATTAAACAGAATTTTTAGGCTTTATTGCATTTGAATGACCTAAAACGCTATTTGAGTATGAATAAATGTCCAAAAGTTGGAGTAAAATGACAATGGTCGCCTCAACGTAAATACACCAAGACCAACTTTCATGCCAGACCTCTACTTTATAAGCAACTAATAAACATAAACGACTGCAAGGACTGACTGCTATTATTAAACCACATCATACATCAGTGCTTTGGATTTCAGAACCCCATGTCTGCAGATTAAGTTTGGAAGCATTAAATTTACCTCAAAATGTGTTATTTCCAGCACCTCATTTATGTCATCCTCCTGTTCGGACAAAGGTGTGTTGATCAACATAGCAGCTTTAGCTACATCTGGGTGGTAATGTTTCTGCAGCGTCTGAAAAAAAGAATAAGAAGAACAACAGTTACCTCTGGTGTATCCTTTATTTCATGAAGATAAAACCCACCAGTGACCGTATAACTTATAACAATAGCTGACTGAAAATTTAGAAGGTTCATTACTCATCATGGACATAAGTAACATGCTAAATACATTATCCTGTGGTTGCTTAGGTTTAAGGATGTCTGACAACTTAGAAAAGGATTTTTCTATTGTCTTACAGTTATAATAACAATAACTAAATGATTGGTAGATGTAGATCAGATATAATCAACAGTTATTCATGCCACAATTCTCCTAAAATATCAGAGGTATAGAAAGGACTACAATATGCACCATAGAGCAACAAGGGGAGTGTAAAAACTTCACAGGCAAACAGCAACTAAGAGGGGCGTAGCTTGGGGCCAATTCCTTGATCTCTATTTAAAAATGACATTTGTTGTGGTCTGTTGTGGATGGTAATAATAATTATTCCAAACCTTTATTTCCCACAAGCTGCTTTCTAAGGCGCGACACTGAGAAGGATCCTCTTCATCCATCACATAAGGGTCCTCCAAAGGCTCTGTGATACACACAAACACATGAAAAGATCTGGAAATACTTTCTTGGATCATAAAACAAATTAATGTGTAATTCTTCCACTTCAAATGAAACCAATACTTACCACCATCTGCGCTGGGTCTGTGAATGAGGACTCTGCAGGACGGGTGACGACGGATCAGGTTGTAGATGAAGGGCAGCACTATGAGGAGTGCTGTGGGTGGTGCTGTGAGAGCCAAGCGAGCCAAGCGTTTGGCAAACGCAGCCACAAGGTACACTGGCAAATGACTGGAGAAAAAAATCCCATTATAAAATATGGATACGTTTTGTAAGTATTACTAATTTGTACCGTCACTCAGGTCCACTTATATTAGTGGGTCTCATCTGTGGACAGTAATTACTTAGATGGAATATGTGTTGCAAATTTGTTCATATGAAACAAGAGGAAACTCCAGCTGGTGTTTGTTATTTATGTTGCATTATTTATTTGTAAGAGACCATGAAAAAAAAGGCATTCAAGTAAGATGACACTGGATTTGAAAACACGTCACAAACAAAAATTAGAAAAAAGATGAATTATCTTACCTTGAGCTAAGAAATATGTTGGCTAAGTGGAAGAACCGTGCCCTGTACTTCACATGAAAAACGGAAGGCTCAAGTAGATTATACAACTTCTTGTAGAAATCAGGATAATCTCTGTACAGGATGATACACACATATAAAATATTTGTTAAATATTTTGCAGTCAGTGTCTTTACTTGACTGATTCCTCTTGAGCAATATGAATAAACATTTATAAAACATACTTTCCAAATTGTATTGCTTACAAATTGTGTTGATGTATGAGAACGAATAAGCCATTGAGGGCAAGCAGACTGATAGCTCCACCTATGACACAGAGATAAAACAAAATATTATCATGCTCTTACAGATAAGTTCCATTTCAGTGTCCAAATATAAAGTATATCATAAACATTGACTTTAATGTTGACCCTTTACTCAAAATTGTGTTCTATTAATATACTATTCCATTTCTGTGGGCTCTTGTGTATGACTCACCAACTTCATAGGCAGCTGTCAGAAAGTCAATCATCAGTGTGGGTTTACTCATGTGGGGCAAGATGGAGTCATGCAGGATCACCAAGACCTTTTTATACATGTTGCCTGGCAACTACAATAGAGAAGTGAAAGATATACCAAGCAATGTGTTGACACAACTGATTTATGTTTATGTTGAAAAATATTAAAATATTTAAGAATAGATTATTTAGAACATATTAGGTCATGTTGGTAAAATTCTGATAATACCTGATATTTGAGGAAGCCAAGCCACATCCTCTCAAAGACTCGCTTGTGTTCCTGTAATGAAACATAAACCTCTGTTAGGAAACGTGTTAGTTGCAAGCAAAAATGTAATGCTCAGTTGAAGAAAACTTGACTTACATTCAGTTTAGCAGCTTTCCAATCCTCATGTTTTGCTGGAGGAAAAGACGTATTACTTAAGTTATAACAAAATATAAGGCCCCTGGACTAACACAATATTAAAACAAAACATCATATAAATTGTGAAAACTCCAAAACACATACCTTCTTGTTTGACCATAAAGTTGGTGAGCTCTGAGTCCTGGCTTGGCATATTGATGTTGGATATGAGGGTGAACACATTGTTCTGATACACTGGCAACAAAGCCTGAGGAGAAGGACACTAATGTGTCATTGCTTAATATCAAAAGTAACAGCGAAAAAAAAACATCAAGAAAAGTGGAGTTTCCTACCCCTTTGTTTTTCTCCATGACCTTGCCTACACAGTCACGGACGGAGGTCATGACATAAAAGCGTACATCCTCCATTTCAAGGAACTCCTGGAACTTGGAGAGCAGCAGGGAGTTGTCTTCTGTTTTAGAAAGTAATCCATCTACCACCACCTGGTGAAGGAGTCAAACGGAGATCTCAAAGTAGCATTTTGGAAAAACAGCAAGCCAGTCATGTTTTTAGAAAGCATGTTTAAAACTATGTTCATAAAACAGAGCAGACAGTTCCTACCTGGATAAGTTCTCTTGGAAAGCTGTAGTGTTCACTCCAGTCTAAGTCTTCCAGGGGATGTTGTCCTTCTGTCGCAGCAAACTTCATTAGGCAGGACAGGGCACTCTCCTGTAGTTAGTAGGAGACTGGTTTATAAGTATTGAACAAAGTTGAATCTATCTGACAATTAGCAAAATTCAACAGTCCTTTTACCTTGACTTCATAAAGTTTATGGCAGAGGTGCTCGAGCAGTATCTCAACACAACTGTTGTAACGGTGGCGCATGAAAATGCCATACTTCTGCTCTGGACTGTATCCTCCTGTACATGACAATCAAATATACCCAAAACATGACCTTCAACTCCACTGAAAGCCTTTAACTATAATTAAATCTAAGAAAAGCAATGTAGAAATGTGCATTCAAAACTAACTTTTCAATTGAGTTCTAGTTTATGATAAATCATTTGAAATAGTCAAAGTTAAAGCTCAGTAGTACTTTTCACACTTCGGGCGGTTTGGTGCTAATATTAACACAATTTAAATGCACAAGTTGTATTTGTTGTGGAATATTATAAAGAGTAACACTATTCCTTGAAGTAAAGGTCCTGAATACTTAATTGTCCACAGTAAATTTGCATCACTCATTCCTCACCACTCAATGCCTCTTCTTCTTCGGGTAGTTTTCCCATGAACAGGTCCTTTCTCGCCAACATGCAACAAAATAATTTGCTGCAGGCATTGATAGCGGTGATAACATCCTTCTCTTTTTCTGACTGTGAAAGACATGCAGAATAGACACACATCGGGAGAATACTAATTATCTGGAGACAGAATGCCTAGTTGTCAATGCATACAACATGCTTGTATTTTCTATTCTACAGGTCACTCAAACGCATGTATAGTTAAGTATTTTTTACCTGAAGAACCTCGAGAATGTCAAAGACATCGTTGGCGTGTTTTCTGCTCTCAAGTACCCCCTCGACTTTCCTGTTCACATCAATTTTAGCTTTTTTAGCGTTTTGTTCGGTAGTGTTTGCCGAACTCACGTTGCGTTTTTTGGCCGGCGCCATGATTACTGAGTGATGCGGCTTTCAAGTCACATCTGTGAATAACGGAAATATCGGACACCAAAGTTAACCTCGCACAAATGTCCTACAAAATAACTTTTCACTCCCTGAAAGAGGGAATGCATGCCTCCTTTATTGCACATACAACTGTATCAATGTCATGATTCATTTGTTTCCATATACCAATAAATTATCTTAACTCTGTGAGAGAGGAACCTTCTGATTTCCAACAGATGCGTGGTTGTGAACGCGTCATTCATCTCTACAAGCACCAAGTCTCGCCCCCTGGTGGCCGGAGGTTGTAGAAATGTGCACAGACCTGTTTCAACTATGGTCTTGGATTTTTGATTCATATCACTAGAACATTAATATGTATGTTGCATTTGACTGTTTACTGTTGCTAGTTTTATGCATGATTTGACAATAATTTTTCAAAGGTCAGCTTTTCAATTGTGCAGGAAGAGGACTGTTTGAGCTTTGACAGCATTTTCCTGCAATGTACTGTCAGACTTTATTTCGCTCTCGGAGTAGGGAAATGCCTCAACCCAAAAACAAAAACTTGATTCTTCAATTTATCACAAATATTAAAAAAAAAAAAAAAATCAACACATTTGGAGATACACTGTTTTCGTTGGGCCAATAGGGGAGATGATAATTTATAATCCAAATATTAGTGTAACTGTGGCTGACAAATGTTGCAGGATAAAAAAAAAAAATCACAATAAATAAATTAATTAATAAAAGTATAATGTGTTAATTGCATTCATTCCTCTTCTGAACCCGCTTTATCCTCATTAGGGTCGCTTGGAGCCTATCCCAGCTACTTATGGGCAAAGGTAGGGTGAACTATGGACACGTCATCAGTTCATCACAAGGCTGACATATAGAGACAAACAATCACTCTCACATTCACACCTATGGGCAATTTAGATTAAGCCATTAACCTATCAGTGCATGTCTTTGAATGGTGGGAGGAAGCTGGAGTATTCACAGAGAACCCACGCAGACACGAGGAGAACATGCAAACTCCACAAGAAAGGTGCCACCCCCATCAACTGCTGTTGGAATCGAACCCAAGAACCTCTTGCTGTGAGGCACGAGTGCTATCCACCAAACTAATTTAACTACAAAGTTGCTATCATGTAAATAATCACAAACTAAAATATGTACTTAAGAGCAATATGAGTAATAAGTATGTCTTTACAGTCTACCACACAACAAATCTCTCAACTCTATAGTGAAATGAATTTATGAAAGAGTAACAGCAAATGGGTATAATAGAGAACTTAAGTTTATTATTGTCTTGATGTTTAGATCCAATAACATTTGTACAAGAAAAAATTGAAAAGCATTAAATGTCACTGTAAATATTAATCTTGGAAAGAAGTACTTTCACACCTGAAAAGAAACCTCAGTTCTAAAAAAAAAAAAAAAAAGACAAAATCATTTATTTGGCAAGAAATGCATCTTCTGTCAGCAGTCCTAATCAGAGTCATTTACAACATCTGCACTGTCCTGTGGATTAAAAATAGAGAAAAATTATTAGACCATTTTAGAAAATTGATTTTATGTCAGCAATGAGAACTTTAAATTCTGTGCTTAATTCCTAGATACCTGTTTATGGTCCTTATTTTCCTGTGACTCTGTAGCTGTGGCTTCAAAGTCATGGATAGCCAGTGTAGACATCCAGCTGACCATGGAGCCCTCCTGACGCTCTGTCTCAACTATGGTTGGGTAGATGTGAGCCTCTTTAAAGGCTTTAATGACCTCTTCCTCATGGTCCCATTCCAGGCGCTCATGCAGCCCATCCCCTCCGAAGCGCTTGTTGTACCTGTCAAAGTGAACCCTTTCCAGAATCAGTCCAAGTCCTGGAGCTTTTGGCACATCGACCTTTTCATGCCTCCAACTTCTTTCCATCACATCCTCCTTTGCGTAGCCCTTGATCACAGCAATCACCAGGCCTATCATCTTGCGTATCTGGTGCATCATGAAGCTCTGACCTCGCACAGTGATCACTGCAAACTCAGTATTGCTGCGAATAAAAGGCTCACCACAAGACATCTCTGTGATGTAGCGGCGGGCACTGGGGTCATTTGGTGCCTTCTGAGAAGTGAAGTTGTGGAAGTTATGGGTGCCTTTGTAAAGAGCAAATAGACGGTTCACATTCTGGAGTGTCTCTTTGTCCAGGCGAAAGGCAGCTGTATTTGCTGTATCATAGTCTTTGAGAGAGAACGCCACCGTTGGGAGCATGTAGGAATATGTACGAGCATCACAGTTGTTTTTGGAATTGAAACCTTGAGTCACCCGTTTAAGACCTGTGGGTACAAACATTAAAAAGCCATTATGTTCTCTTGTGTTGATTCACAAAAATAATAATAATAATAATAATAATAATAATAAAATCTTAACCATCAAAACCACTGAAGCTGGGGGTTTATGCAAAATAGTCAACCATTTAATGTTGAAATTACTAATTTTGTAAAAAAAAAAAAAAAAAATTTAATAAAAGCAAATTGTAAATACAAGTCCACATATGGAGCTAATATCTTACCAAGCGCTCTGATTTGTGGTGGCAGATGTTCATTAATCTTTGCAATGACATCGTCAAGTAGCCGTAATTTTAAAGACACCACTTGTCCTGCAGCAGACACGCCCTAAAAAAAAGAACTCGTCAATATCATGGGCAAATATGTCATTAGTAATTGCATTCATGTAACATTTTTGACACATGAAACTTTACTTGTCAGAAACAGAATTGTTATAATTACACGTCTAAAAATAAGTGTCTCAATGAAAAAGTTCAAAAATGATCAAGCTGAGATCATCTAATCCAATCCAATCCAACTTTTTTTGTAAAGCACTTTGAAACAACCACACCATCATAATCAAAATAGGTCTGATACATGAAGATCTCAAGAAGAATATGAGCAAGTGTTCAGTGCCAAGTTTGGGAACTTAACAGTTAAGACCATGATTTTATTAGTACTATGGAGAATGAAATAGATATCTACCCTTCTGATCCTGGTCGTTTGATCATCAGTGAAACAAGAACCAAAATGTTAATTAAAAAAACTATTACTGTATACAATAATGAACAGTATTTAATTGTGTCATCTGTGCTCATCATTTAATTTCTCTTCTAAACTGCCTTGTCAGCCTTGTATTGTGAAATTAACATCTTCTATATTCAGTGTATAAACCTTATCTGTTCTGGCACATCTTTGAAAGGACATCTTCTTCATCTCATCAGCATGGGCTTGAGGAATGCAGCCAGATTTAGTAAGTGCTGCGACCAAATCATCTTCAATGGTCCTAAACTCAGAGGTTCGAGGGTTTCTCTATAACACACATATACACCAAACATTTAGGCAAATTTAGATCATTTCCATAAAATGATGTCCCTAAAGCAGAGATGAGGGAGGAGTGTGGTATTTACCTGCATGCCATAGTATCCCTTTCCAGAGTATGCAATAAGGAGAACCACTTTCTTTTTAGGATATTTCTTTTCATCTTCTGCATTATCCTCCTCAGGTTTTATTCGTTTTGTGGCTTGAACCTCAGTGGACTCTTCATTCTCCTCATTGGCTCTTTTCAGCACCTTGTCTGGTTGACCACTCATATTGTGAGAAAATATGTAAAGGCCCCCTGTGAAGGCAGAATCAACACTTAATGACCCATTTCATTACGTAGTAACTCCTCACTGAGTACGGCAGTGTAGTGTTTAACATGACTGAAATCAACTGCTTATATTAACGTAGATAGATTTACTTACCGTTTCTTGCTAATCTGCAGGGAACTAAGGCATCCAGAAGCGATCTGATTTTAAGCATACCACCCTAGGACACCCTAAGAAGATATGCAGCTGGAGGATGCAAAGTGGTTTTGAGCTGAAACGAGGAAGCCGGCGTTTTATGATACAACAGATGATTCACTTCGAACGAACTTCAACCACTCTACGAACAAACCAGTGAAAAAATTAGACACGCCAAACAACTCTAAAATTTAATAACTGTCCTCTACAACAAATGAACAGCTCTGTACAGCTTAGTTTCGTTGTTTAATAGCATAGTTACAAATGCGGTGACATGCACACATGGCCAACGTCAACTTTAACCTTCGACGTAAATATCGCGAGTTTTGGCTTGTTCTCGTTTTCGACTACGTCATAGACTAGCACGGAAGTGATTTTTAGAGAAATAAAAGTACCTCAAGAAAAAAATGATTCATCTAAATATGATTTAGTATTTGTCTAAAATGCGAGATCCATGTGTCTTTAGGAATAGTTCAACACATTCAGACGACTTCAATAATAATTAAAAAAAAAAAATAGGCCAGTGCACTATGATGTCCACTTGAGGACACCAAATGCACATAAACAGAGCCATCCTACGACGTCTCAAACGCTTTTGTATGCAAAACGACCTGAGTTATAATTTAGTTTGTGGTATGCAACTTCAGCATTTACAACGACCAGATAAGACTTATTTTCAGTTCATGAATCTGCATATCTAAAAATTCACAGCTGTCTCTCATCAGCTGGCCCACAGAGAATTTGGTGTGACTTACATAAGTGTATGTAATTATATAATAATTCAATGTTATAAAAACAAAGTGATAGAGCAGAGGCCTATATATATCTTACACAAGGACAATGTACCAAGAAGGGAATCAGATTACTTGGAGGCACATCTTTAACCTTTTCCTCCTGAGATGGTCTCAGAATTCCCTCAACCACTTATTCATAGTACCTTATAAGGTGGTCAACTAGCTACTGCTACTGTTAGTTGACCACCTAATGCCAAACATAGGCATACAGTGCTCTTTTTTGCCACAATCCCATGTCATGTGCTAATTTTACAACAAAAGCAGAACTTAATTGCTGCTGATGAGTGTAAGTAATTAAATGGTTATTTGAGTCGGAATACAAACTTTAGTTGCAATATCATAGCATTGCATTAGTCATTCCTCTATACTACACTGTAATGACATGACACCAGGACGTCAAGAAAAGAGGACATTTTTAGTTAGGAAATTGTCATTTATCATTTATCCCTGTATAAAAATTAGCACATAGAAATGGGTTAAATGCAACCAATGTCTTTTTACTCAACAGCTGAGTTAAGTTCAGTTAGAAACTCTTGATGACAAGAATAATTTATAGTATCTTTAGTGTCCTAAAACCCATCATCTGATAGATTGAGAGCTAATACAAGCAATGTGACTAAAGAAATATGCTGTAGTCCCTTAAGGGTCTTGCTTTTGTAAGTAGTATAAACTACTGCCAAAACAGCTGTCTTTGTAAAACTTACACTCAACTATACACCAGCTTGATGTGAGTTGAACAAAACTGAGATGCAACTTTGATCAGATCATATCCAATGAAAATAATTAACCATCATCACTGACTGTAACCAGATCCACAGCTGTTACTCTGCTGGATATGTTGTATAAGCTCTTGAACAGAACAAACATATTTATCACACAAATAGGGAATTATTAATAAATAAAAAAAAAGAATTATATAATTCATCTACATCACTCCCTTTACACTCACAATTAATTAATTCATCTTTTTTTCAGAAACAATTCAAATGAATCCCCTAATGATCACACTGTTATACTGCTACTACAATTAATCTGTTATCAGTACAGCGACCACAGCACCTCTTTTGATCTCAGTGCATCTGAACAGTTACAGACAAGAAGTTTTATCAGGCTGTCTCAGTAGCGGCCTACAACTGCCACTAGCTGCTCAGATTTAGTCGTCTCTCATCACTGAGTAGCAGTGTGACTGTGCACACTCTGCATTAATCTCAGAGTCTGAAAATACCTTATCTAATACCTTGTCTTCAGATAAATAGCAGATAGGCTCTCCAAAAGAGAAACCATCTCATGCAGGGGCTACTGTACTTTCTCCACTAACACCTATGGGATTAGCATAATAGTCATTTGGAGAAGTAATAGTTGTCAGGAATTGGAAATCTCATCAGCTCTCTCTGCAACTTCCCGAAACATTTTGTCACTGAGAAAAAATATCTGCCAAATTTAATTCTACACAATCATGTAAAAGATACATTCAACAAATGACAAATGAATAGGGTGAGTGATAAGATGTGTTACTGTGTTACTTCACTAACACTGATCCGCTGTCACTCTAATAGAAATTGGTACTGTTCAGACAACAACACTGACAAGAAAAGATAAGACAAAGATATTCTGTGGTGGAATGTAATTATTCTGATATTGAACTGAAGAACATTTCCATAAACGCTACTTCAGTTAAGTATAACAGTTATTCATTTTTGCTCCTTTATACTTGTAATCATATATGTACTACACACACAGACACACACACACACACACAAATATATATATATATATATATATATATATATATACAACTTTAACACCACCCCCCATAAATAAAGTATTCTGATAGCTTTTCCTCCACTATATTTATCGGAAAACTAGCTATTTTGCATAGTGATATTATATTATATAGAGATATGACATAAAATTAAACAAATGCATTTTGTTGTAGTTTGCACATTACTACTTCTATGCATTTTCTCAAGTAAGGTTTAAAATGCAGTATTTTAAATTGTTGCTTGTTCTTCAATAGTAAAAAATACAGCACTTTCACCACCACTGACTTAGAATATAAAAGAGGAGAATATTAAAAATAGAACATTATTTGTTGATTTTTGTGGTATTTCAGCTCATTGCAATTGTGAAAAGTAAATACACACACACACACACACACACACACACACACACACACACACACACACACACACACACACACACACACACACACGTAGGCTTTTTGGCTTTTTAAAATAATGATCAGATTAGAGTCTTTAATACAACTTCAGTAAATTCCTTTGATTATTTCAAGATGCATTTAGGGAAACACAGGCCTATCACAAAAAAGGCTGATATTAAAATAACATTCTTTATATTATAAATAGCCCTGTCCGACTGTATTAATCAAAAATAATGGGATATCCGTGAAGAGGGAACTAAAGATAATACAATGTTTTCGTTTTAACAACTTCTCGAGTTGTAGTGAACTAGAAAATCGTAATGTGAAAGCCCTAAACACTGGATTTACGTAGACTGTCATGACTTCGCACCGTCGTCGTGGAGGGGGAGAGCAGAGAGCGTGAGAGAATGACTTCCGGTGTCTCCGACCAATGAGCGGATTCCACATGCGGACACTGAACACCGCATTCGACGCACGCGAGAGCTGCAGCGGACAAACGCGATTGGTGCCATCGAGAACCGACGCTGGCGATTCCGCAACACAGAGGCAGAGCGAGCGAAGCAGCCTCTAAACCACATGTCTAAATCATCAATTTGGACTGTTTACTTCTGGATTCCACTGTTTTAATAGACGAGGAATACGGTTAAATACACTCCGTCGTAGCTGCAATGTTCATATGATTTTTTATTTAGAGTCTCACGGGAAAGCTAGTGGAGCACAGCCGGCGAATTCAAGCCACAGGACCCCAACCAACAGTTAGCTAGCTTTAGCCTGTTAGCTAGTCGCTAGCTAAGAGCCGCTAATTCGTCCATTCGTCAGGCACCTGCACGCCGCGCTGACCTGTGTTATAGGCTATTACCCGGCCACAGTTAACGCTGAGGCCCCGCGATTGTAAATTTAAGTGTTTTTGATTCAAGTGCCGGAGTGACAACACACTAATAGGCAACCGTGACGGGTTGAGTTTGGGACCAGAAAGGCGAAACAAGCGCTGTCCTCAAGTGGCCGTTCACCATGGACAACGCTCACACAAAGACGGTTGATGAAGTTTACAGCTTTTTTAACGTCAATGAAAGCACGGGGTTGAGTTTAGAACAAGTGAGGAAACAAAGGGAACGATACGGACCCAATGGTAAGGACTGTGTTCACAGTATTTTGCTCAAACATAAGCAGTTACTTTCTGAGTCATGTATGACCAATGGCTACCGGTTTACAGCAGGCGACATTCAGAACAAAAAGGAAGGTTGTTGACATAACGATACATATTGTGAAATGTTAGAAATTATCTTAGTCAGTAAGCCACACGTCATGTGCAAAATGTTTCTTTATTGATTTCAGTTGATTACTGCTAAGGCAATTTGTTATTTTTGTTTATCCTACTGTTTGGTTTATTGTCCGTCTCTTGCCTCCTGTCTGAATGGGATGATCTTCAGAGTTGCCAGCTGAGGAGGGTGAGTTGGTTAAATTTTTTAATTATTTATGGTCTTATAAGGAAAAGGAAAATTGTCACCCTTTTTTGATTGATTTGTTTATTCTCCTAGGTAAATCCCTTTGGGAACTGGTCATTGAACAATTTGAAGATTTGCTTGTGAGGATCCTTTTACTCGCTGCTTGCATATCTTTTGTAAGTATTACATACATTTTATTGTATTTTATATTATAGTATGTTGTGCCTTGTTAGTTTGACTGAGAGATTACTCATTGTACAGTCAATAGATATGAATGGGTTTACTTAGAACAAGAAGATGAGTAAGTCCTATCTGATCCCCACTGTGCTGCTCTCAAGCACACTCAAGTACAACACTTCCTTTTTACTGTTTTTTTTTTTCTAGATGAGTAGTGATACTATTACTTTCACTCTGCATGTTGTGACATTTGGAAGATAGTATGTTAAACACCAACTTTAAAATAAAGTTAAGTAAAGATAAGGTTTGTACTGGTAGAGGTGCTGGAGGATTGTGTCAAAACATCAAATCCAACAATGTACTTTGTTTTCTCACACAAGAAAGACAGAAATGTATTCAGTGTAGCATTTCATTAAGTGATGACCTCAGTGGGTTTTTCCCTTTTATTTATTTATTTTTTTAACACAGCACTTGGCTTAGAAAGTTTAGAAAAACATTTTTATGATGGATTCAGAGAGGAATGGGGGCCAGAATGTACATCCTCATTGAAACTGTGTTTAGATGAGTATTCACAAAGCTATTGACTAATATTGAAAAGGATATGTTGGGGAGAAAATAGTGTGACTATGATTTTGATTAATGTGATCATCTGACTTGCAGCATTGTAAATCGTGTGTTTCTGTGATTATAGTATTTCTACTGGCCACATGCTAATACACTCATAGCATGTATAAACTTCAGTCATTAGTTAGGTAGGCTCTATTCATGTGAGGAATGACAGCACTGCACAGTCTTCATTTGTAATGCTTATGTAGTTGTCACTGTTGAATGAATGACAAGCTGAGGCTTTTGTGTGACATAGTGTTAGGTTCATTGTCTCCAGCTCTGTTTCCACTTAACTGTTGGCTGTTAGCCCACTTGTTGAGACTGTCATTGGTCATCAAGGCATTGTGAAGACATCCAACTCTGCTTACAAAGCTTATAAATCACAGACTGTATGCAAATCTCTGAAGCACAAAAGCAATGTTTACAACTATGTAAATGTATTGTTAGACTTTATTCAGTCAGTGCAAAACGTACATCTTTTAATGAATTGAATAGGACATTTGATTGGCCTTTCTAAATGGGTTGATGTAGGGCGTTCAGGGCCAATTGGCACTGACACACTTCATTGCTGGCACAGATACCCAAAAGAGGAAAAAAGTGGTTACTACGCTTTCCAACGTGACTTTCCAACACGCTTGGCCCAGTTTCTGTAGTACACACAGAAGGTGATTTGATTGTATTATGGATTATTAAATGAGTGGTTGGTTTTTAATACTGTTGGGCCAGATATGTAAAAGTGGAACACCCAAGTAATTATGTACAAAGTTACAACAGAATCCAAAAACATGCTTATTGTAGCTAATGTTTTCTTTCTGGCAATGTGTTACACAGTGGTGCAGAGGTGATGGGTAGGGTAACCCTGAAGATAAATTGGAGTGCGAGCACAGACTTTCCTTTGGCAACAAAATAAAACAATTGGCTAAAAAAAACCTTGACATTTCCACTGCCTGTTGTTCCAAGCTATTGAATGGTACAAAATGGTTGGTCCCATTAAATAGATTTTTATCTATTACACATTGTAGTGATTTATTAAATGCCTGCTCTCACGTTCAGGAACTTCCGTGGAAATTCTGTGCCACATACTAATATTTAGCCTGTAAACGTTTGCCTCTCAAGAAAGAACAGTGTGCCACCAAGCTCCATGAATTGTTAAGTGCTGATTCTGGCCAAATTGGATTAAAATGATGTAACACTACCAAAATACATTTTAATGTAGTTCTTTATAATGTGTTTAATGTCTCACACCTAAACATTCTTTCCAATATAATCACTTCTTTTACTGTGTCTAGGTCCTGGCCTGGTTTGAAGAGGGTGAAGAAACCGTTACAGCCTTTGTGGAGCCTTTTGTTATCCTACTTATTCTTATAGCCAATGCCATTGTAGGAGTCTGGCAGGTAAGTTTATATTACAACAATAAGTCTGTAATTTTTACTTGACCAGAAGTTAAAGTGCTCCTACAAATTTCCTGTGGCATAAATGAGCCCAATAGATGAGTGATTGGAAACCTTTATTCCCATGTTTAAATATGTTTTGTTCAGGTTTACAGTGTAAATTCTTTTATCAAGATGCATGCACAGGTCTTGAAAATCTTAAAAAGTATGGAATTTTAAAATGCTGTTTTCTAGACATTGGAAAGTCTGGAATTTTATAGTATAGAAGTGTGGAAAAAAAGTTTGTCGAATTTTAGAGTATGATCAAAGGCACATAATCTTGCAAGATGGAAAATGCATGAGGAAAGTATATTTTAAAAAAAAAGTAATTATTTCGCTAACTGGTCAGTACTGGAATACTTCTAGCGAAATGTGTTTGTGATATCTATGCATTTTTGCGTTTTTTTTTTTTTTTTTTCATGTTTTGAAAACGTATCAATCAGTAAAACATAATTTACTGCAAATTATGCATTCATTCATTCATTCATACATTTGTTAAAATTAACGTTTTTACTACACACAACAGGTACAACTTGAATAAAAAAAGTAGGCACGCAAGTATAAAAGTAATAAAGTCAAGGTCGGGGGGCAGTTTTGAAAAAGTCTAAGTACCCCGTTTATGATACAGTATTGATTTGTCAACATACACCTTAATTATAGGCAGACAGCAACACTCCTGGACACAAAGAAAAACCTTTCCCCCCCCCATCAAAACATTTTCCAGTCAAAATCAGGCTCTGAAAAAAGCATGTTACCCTGGAGTCAGTTGTGATGTATAGTAGCCTGTCTTGTGTGTGGTGGTGTCTGATTAATGATGCCAAGGAACTGACTGGGACGCATTTGATTTACTGTATTCTTGGGATGTCTAAAGTTGGATTTTCCAACAGTATTATGATGTCTTTATTATCTACTAAGTAGCTTTATACTGCACATACTACATAACCACAGTATCCACAGTTTGTTCCTATCGTGCAGATCTTTTTGAAGCATGACATATTTCTTTCTTGTCCCTACTCTGTAGTTTTTGTGGGTTTGTGGGCCTGTCTTGAATGAGTATCTATTCCTACTGTTGCTTATGCAAATTGGAAGATGTGAAGTGACTGCTTGGTTGCTTTTATTTACATAAGCAAAGCCTATTAATGATAAAACGAGAGAAGAGGCTGTATTTGCTGATATATATTTTTTAATTGTTGATGGTCCTTATTTTTGAAAGTAACAGTTTCATCTTTCAAAGAAATTGATGTTTTGCTTCCTTTTCTAACTTCATTTTATCTCATGCATCCCCACCTTTACTGGCAGCCATTTTAAGTCTTGTATCTGCTTTTATATCCCCAGTTTTAAAGCTTGTATGCTTTTTGGTATCCTTCATGAAAGACTGTGATATCCTGGGGTTATGTACTCTACCTTGCTATGTATAGTTGAGTGCTGCATGCCTGCCAGGCGTGGAGCTACCACTAGAAAGCTGTCTAGCCTGAAACCAATCAGTTAAACGAGGAAAAGTAAGCACCAGCTGAAAAGTGTGTGTGAATAATGATAATGATTTTGCTTGTCAGTAACCTGACAAGCAAAGATTTGAAGAAATCAAAGTAAGAACTGGTCTTGGATATAACTTGAAATACATGATGTAACAAAACTCCTTTACTTAAACTGGACATGTAATGTGTTACCTAATAATAAAACCAAACACACTTGAACACTAAATGTTTGCATAATACAACAGTGCTGTTTGTCCTAAACCACTTACCAAGGGCTGTTTATTTTTTTTAGTGCTTTGCATACTTTAAGATTAGATGGAATAAACTGAGTATTTTCTAAATTTATTAATATCCATGTATAAGAAAACCCTATTTTTCCATTTGGCACGTGTATCATGCTTGTTCCAACCCAAGGCTTTATTTTTTTTCCTCAGGAACGAAATGCAGAAAATGCCATTGAAGCATTAAAAGAGTATGAGCCAGAGATGGGGAAGGTGTACCGCCAGGACAGAAAGAGTGTCCAGAGAATCAAGGCCAGGGACATCGTGCCTGGTGATATTGTGGAGGTAGCAGGTAAGATGAAAAATAATCTTCTTGTGTTCAGATAGAATTTCAATACTCTTAATGTAATGTTAGGCTATCTAAAGAACTGATTAGAATCAGGAAGGAGTCCGTGTTGCTAGAAAGAAATTTACATTTTAAAATAATTGTAGATTAATAGTTTTCCGTCAGTTTTCTGAATGGGTAAAGTCAAACAGTTTGATCACATTTGGCTTAGAATATCCTCAGCAGTTTTTCTCCGCTGCTGTTAGAATACATTTGCACAGTATGGATTAATGGTATTGTTATCACCAAAATACTATATTGGTGATAAAATGACATATCTATGTTTTCTAATGTAGCTAATCTAGATTAATATTTTAAGTAGTTTTACCAATACTGACATGTAGGAAAAGGCTTTACTTGTTTCATGACTTCAATAACATTGTGATATACTCCTTACACTGTTTTAAACACTCGTATACAAATGGTTGCATGCAGCTGACACACATCCTGTTCATTTCCCTTGATAATTCCGTAATTATGGTACAGACAAGTACGTAAAGCAGTTACATAACACAAGAGTAAATCTGTTCGTACATGCCTTTTCTTGGTCAAGTTCAACAGTCAGAAAGCAACTTATATTTTTACCTTCTATGTCTGCTTTCTCTATACTGTTTTGTTTTTTTTATTCTTACTGTCCCTGACTTGTTCTCTTATCCCCTGTTAATTATGTTCCCTCCCATTATATAGATCTAGTTCCCAGTGCAAAGGTTAAATTTGGAAACTCACTAGTTGTGCACTTGTGGGTATTTCAGTGGGTGATGCAGATTATTTAGAGAGCATGGCAGTCATCATAATTTGTTGAACCTGTTGAAATACAGAAATTTGATGATAAGAAATGAGAGAGAAAATTGTAAAAATGTAATTAAAATTCATATACATTTATGCATTTGGCAGACGCTTTTATCCAAAGCGACTTACAGTTATTACAGGGTATTGGTTACAACCTGGAG
>JAQQZY010000005.1:4993392-5007157 GCA_030068375.1 Ostorhinchus rueppellii
TGGTTAGGGTGGGATTTGAACCTGCAACTCTCCGATCTTAAGTCCAACGCTCTAACCACTAGGCCACAACTGCCTAAAATTCATCATGTGTATATCTCCATAGTCTATGTTTTTCCTATTTTGTACTATCTCTGCAGTACACATTTTAAAATAATATGATGTAAATTTCTACAGTTGTATAGACAAATTAAAAATGCATTAAATGGTGTTGGAACACACACAGTGGAACCCAGCAACATTAAGTCTTGACTGCATTATTTTTTTTAACTATGTTGGCATTAACCATTTTACTGGATCATCGGTTGAGTACTAGACCTAAACAAGAAATGAGAGATTTTGCGAAGCTTCATGTTTCAGTTGTGAAATCTTAATGATCACTTTTTGAAGTTATTACATTTTTATTTAAATATCTTACTGCAGTTATTACCATGTACAGAAGAGCTGCATAGATCAACCTGTCAATGTTCCTGTTTTAGTAGGACAAGAGCTGCATCAAATGAGGCTGAGTGCATGCTTTATGTAAACAGTGAGCGACATGTGATTTACTGCCTGCCGTAGCAATCTGTTCACATAAATTTGGTCCTGAGAGATTGGCCTCTCCAAATAATTAGCACAAGGTTGAAGAAATGGTTTAGGATGTGGCAGGACAACGTGGATCTCTATCACAAAGTGAAGTCAGTAGTGCCTACTGTAAAAGAAGTGCTATCATTAATTTTCAGAGCTGAAGCTTGTGTGCATGTACTTGGAAGTTTAAAGGCAAGGAAACCATTTGGTCTAACAGTAGAGCATAGCTGCAGTGTTAGGGTTGTTGATGTATGAGTGCAATGCCAGGCCCTTAAGTGTCTTGTCAAAGCAGGCATATGGTTTATGTCCGTAGAAAACTTTTAGATGTAGAGCTGTAATCATTTTGCTGTAAGAAGCTAAGATGCTTTGTCAAACCTATTGTTATTGAATATCAGTGTTACTGTGTGTCTCTGATTTCCAGTGGTCTCCTCAGTTATTTAATTTTTTTTGTATACCCACTTTTCGACACATACACACAACATGCATACAATGTTCCCCTCCTGAAAAACTGTAGTATCAACTCTGCACAAAGCACCTAACTACCTATCTCACAAAGATGACGCATGTGCAATTGTCACACCAGGTTTTCTAAACGGAAAACATATCATCTCAACATCTTCAACCACCTGTCATCATTTCCTTGACAGTAGCCTTTTCACTGAGATGTTTGGTGTTCAGACACATTGTCACATCAGTTAATTACACTAGTCAGTTATCATAACGGTCACATGGCTAAGCCTCGATGTGCTCCAAAGATATTTTATGACCTATGACATTTCTTGATCTTCATTTATGCCTTACATGTCCTTTAATTTGTCTTCTAAATATTATGGCTCTGTGTCCTGCGGATGATCGGTTAATGTAATGTTTGGTAATTGAATATACAAATGTCATGTGTAGAGTAACATCCCAAACTGTTGTTCTGCTTTGTGCTGTTAATGCTCTAGTGACAGTAGAGGCTCTATCTCCTTGTTTTTGTTTTACATAATTACTAATCAGAGAAATTCCTTACGCTGTTGGTGATTGTTGCATTAGCGTCCTGTGTATAAGGAATGAAATTAACATTCATCCTTCCCGCTTACTTTTATTCCCTGGTCTACCTTGCTGCTATCTCTGTGCAACTGGGATGTGCTTTATATGGGAGACTGATGACTGCTGGTTTGCCTGGCTTGCAGTTTTATCTTAACCACAGTCTGAGGATAGTTTTTATCCTTAATGTTGTCCTTCCTGGGGGAGGAGATGGTAAGACAGGATGTAATGTTTAGAAAGGTTACACATTTGATTCGACAAATAATTTGTGCTCCAGATGGCCACTCTTTCCTCTCTTGTGTTTGGAGAAAGTAGGATAGTCTGTCTATTGTCATCACCCAAGCTTTTTGTCTCTGCCTGTCCCTGCTGCCTGTCTATTCCATTTACCACTACTGCTTGCTTCATGCAATTTCCAGTTTTTGGTTTTTTTGTTGTTGTTTTTTTAATGCAATTTACTGAAGGTTTACAGCATGGCTTGATTATTACAGCATGGGCATTATGTAGAGTTTGGTGTCATTCAGATTTTTTATGTTTTGGCTTGGTCTTGTGATCTTTTTAGTCCCAAAAAATGGTTCCTCAGAGTGTCAGAGGACTTCATGTAATCTCCCAGAAAGCTATAAGCTTGCGTCTTAGCTTGTCAGGGAGCCTCTGTCATTGATAGAGAAAATATACAACCCCCTGTGAAATCTAAAGTTTCACTGGACCCCCCATGATGATTTAATGAGTGCTGTATTTGCACAAGTACAAATTTGATATTTATAGATTGGTACTCTATATTCAGATGTTGTTTTTATTGCCCTCTGTAGTTTACAAGGTTGAGGATGTTGGGAGTTGATTGGGTGCTAACTCATGGATAGGAGAAAGGGTGAAAGGTTGAGAGTCTTGGAATAGAATATGGAAAGGACTTGTTTCTTCAAAAGCTGTTGTTGTTATTGCTCCAAGTATATGCAGTCTGACATTTGTGCCTTACTCAAGGGAACAGATAACGTAGATAATATACTTTGTTCATACAAGAGAAGGAAAGGTCCTCACCCTCTTATCCCAGAGGGTGTTGTTTCTTTCCCAGAGAAATGTGAGCTGAAGAACATGTGTCTGATAATAGGAAAGACATAAGACAGTAGATGGACAAAAGATAAGACCATGAGAAAAAAAAAATCAAGAAATTTTAAATCCTTAAACCTTTTGCTACTGCAATGTTTCCAGTGGGTTTTGTGCCCCTACTATCTTAACATTTAAACCTAGAAGTATATTTCACCGTTAATTTGAGTTTAAAATTTGATGTAATATTTTTTATTTACAGACATTTATAGCCAATTCCCACAGTGCTTTCCAAGTTTATTCAGCAGCCTCAGTTCTTGGTCTTCCTTATGCTCCTCCCCATCTTTGCTCTTCTTCTTCACTGTCTCATGTCTCTTAGGGAGAGTCTATTTTGAAGGTAGGTAGGTGATGATGAAGTAGTTTTGACAGTGTTTGGTCAAGTGGAGGACCAAATTTGGTAGTGCAAATGGTACGGTCCAAGAGCATTACCACTTAACAAGACTTCTACTTACTGTTTAGAGTAAGAACACAATTTTTTAAGTTATTTGTATTGTTTGAGTTAAATATCTAAATATTCAGTGATGTATTTGTTCTGTTGGTGTCTTTATCAGTTAAAAAGCCTTGTATCAGCTCATTAATAGCTATAAGCTGTTTCAAGGTCATGGAGGTTGTGGACACTGGTGGGAATGAATGAAGAGTGTGTACGCACAAACACGTCATACTGTTTCTATTTTGGTTCACATGATGTAGAGTGGGTTCTCCTTTGCTTAAAACATAAGTTTTCATCATTCCTCCTCCCCCAGTCCAGGAGCACATGTTTGCAACTGATCAAAATAGTTTTCCCATTTTTGGACGTGTGTTTTGTCGGACTCATCTAAGCCCTCTTCCCATTCTCTCCTCTGCTCCTTCCCCCATCTCTTCCTCTTTAGTCAGAGGGGCACTGCGAAGGTCCAAGGGTTAGTTTACATGTCTGTCACCACTTCTTGCAGTCCACAGACAGATTTTTAAGAGCCTCTCTGTCAACCCTTTATATTGCTTTTACCTGCAGTCTTTCAAGCTGTGTGATGTCTCAATGTAAGCGAAGAATAATGTTTCACTGTGGTAAATGGCATCATTTTTTTTATAGTGATTACCTCTGTAGAAGTTAACTAAAATATCACCAATCAGTTTTGTCTGCTCTGGAGATGAGCCAGTTTGCATGTGAAACCTGAACAAGGTCTAACATCTAAGTATATATTTTTCTCTCATCAAAGTACATAGTTGAAAGGTTCAGCAGCAACACTATCCAAAGGAGACCAAACTGCTTGTGAAACCATCCGTAGTCAAACTAATACCCTTTTAAGCAAAGCTATTAAATGTCAGTGATTTTAATGGTACTTATCAGCTTTTTGCAGAGGAAATACTTCTTTGGAACTTTGTGTATATTTACATTACATTACATTTGTTTTACTAGGGATTGCTAAAGTTAGTGGAAAGAATGAGCAGCAATCTGTTTACATCCTTCCTTGAGCTGGATGGAACATTTATCATTTTTGCACAACTTCAGCCTCTTTCCACCATATCACTTGAGTCACGGCAGTGGTTTTTATTTCCACGGCTTAAATGTTTGCGTGTGATGCTGATTATTTTGTTTTTTACCTCCGCCAAGGAGGTTATGTTTTTGCAGGTGTTTATTTGTTTGTTTGTCTGTGTGTCTGTTTGCTAGCAACTTTACAGAAAAACTACTGGACAGATTTTCTTGAAATTTTCACCAGTGATAGAGAATCACCCAAGGATGTTCCCATTAACTTTTGGTCACGATCCGGATCGCGGTTTGAACGTCATGTCATAACCTTGGCGGAGGTTTGCGCACACTGAGCGCTCTTGTCTTGTTTCAATATGCTATCTTGAACTGGACTATTTTTACTTTGCAATTTTAAGTCTGTCTTCTTAAATGTAGGACCTTCATATTCCTGCATACATAATCATCATGAACCTGAGAATGGACATGTCCTTTTTCTCCATCATATATCAACTGTGTTTAGTGCTTTCACCAAAGCAGTTTAATGTAGTTATAGACAGTATTTATCGTCCTGTTGTCATTTATGTTTATAGACACTCTTCAACTGTGATGGGGTACTTAAGTGTCGCCTCTGCTTTGTTTTTTCTGTCCACAGTTGGTGATAAAGTGCCTGCAGACATCAGGCTGTCTTCTATCAAGTCAACCACGCTGCGGGTAGATCAGTCAATTCTGACAGGTAAACCCATCTACTGTTAAATGCATCTCCTTGTGTGAGCCTTGTGGTCTCTCTGTAATCCTTCTATATCGAATTGTAAATTATATATATTTACATATTGCGGGCAAAAGAATGTATCGCTTTTAGATAATTTCTCAGCCCCATTCTGTAACAGATCTTTGGAGTAAGTAATTTCCACCCCTTTTGAGGCACATTCTCTTAAATGCCTCACAGGCATGGCTACCAAAACAAAATTGAATGAGTGTGGTCTGGATGAAAGCAAAGGTAAATAAATGAATCTTTAGACAGAATAGATTAGGAGGCGAAAATATGGAAAGATGGATAATACAAGAGAAGAGGTTTATGTGAATCAAGACCTTAAATCTCTTGTCTTGCTCTACTGCCTTAATTGGAAGCAAATTCCAGGGGATATTTTAGTGTTTCAGCTATTTCTCCCCTCTCCTCTTCCCCATTCATGGCCATACTGTCTGTCAGATGCTCTCTGCCTTGCTCTGTCAGAACAGTGCAGACCTTGCACAGTTGATTACACACTCGTATACACACACTGCAAGCACACCATCAGATACAGGGTTTGAAAAGCAGTGGCAGCACAGTATTTGGTAATTGTCAGACCTGCTCAGTCAGCTGCAAAGCCTTTTCCACACATATCTGCCCAAAGTGTCATCCAACCATTACAACTACCACTTTTCACTCTTGTGCAGAAACTCTTATCACTGCTTTTCTCTCTGATATCCTATTGTTTTGTCTTCCTCCAGGAGAGTCGGTGTCAGTGATCAAACACACTGACCCGGTACCAGACCCACGTGCCGTCAACCAGGACAAGAAGAACATGCTCTTTTCTGTGAGTGACTTACCAGACCAGCATTTGATACTGTGTGTTGATTTATTTAAATGTTTTAAAATTGGCACAGCTTTTCATCGTTCCTTTCTCTGACCACGTCAATAAAGACAGTAATTGGATATCATCATCATCATCATCATCATCCCCTTTGTCATTATTCTTTTTCCTCTGGTGTCCTTTAAATTTAGTTTTCATTTTCAAAAATTGACTGATCCTTACAGAAGTTTAGTCACCTATTCATATATTTATAATTATAACTGCAAGAGTAGAGTCTTGAGAAGACTTTCATATAGTAGAAATGTCTGTGTAGGCTCTCATTTGCCCAGATCATCATACTTCTTGGTAGTTCTCCTCAGTTCAACTGGACTGGTTAAGCTCTTTATTGATAACATTTCTTCCTGAATGAGAGACGAAGTGTTTTCAAAAGAGCTTAACCAGTCCAGTTGAACTGAGAAGAACTACCAAGAAACATGTTGTAGAAATGCATGCATGTACAAAATAATTTTCTTCCCAAGAAGGTGGAAATATATTTTCATTATGAGGAGAAAAATTACCTTCCCATGTCAGTGTATTGAATAATGTTACATATATTGGACACTGTCAACTTAGATTTACCCCTGTCCCTTTGAAGTTTAATCAGATGTTTTGTTTTCTACGATGTCTTTCGTTACTCCACCACAGGGTACTAACATTGCTGCTGGTAAGGCTGTTGGAATTGTAGTTGCCACAGCTGGCAATACAGAGATTGGCAAAATCCGCGATGAGATGGCGTCAACGGAGCAAGAGCGCACACCACTACAGCAGAAGCTGGATGAATTTGGACAGCAGCTATCGAAGGTAAGAATGTTATTAATCATGATAGCTCATTCATTTCAAAATGATTTCTATTATTGAAACAATGTAACTCTGTGTCTGCTGCTTCAAGGTAATTTCACTGATCTGCATTGCTGTTTGGATCATCAATATTGGACATTTCAATGATCCGGTTCACGGAGGCTCCTGGATCCGGGGTGCTGTCTACTACTTCAAAATTGCAGTGGCTCTGGCAGTTGCTGCTATTCCTGAGGGTAAGCTCTCGGCTACGCGAGTTTGAATATTTTCTGTTCTTATAACCTCCAGTTCTCAATGCTGTAGATTAAAAAGTAGCTAAATTTGTCATACCTTATATCTCAACCTTTTTATCTTAATCATCTTCCTCTCCTTACGGCTTTGTTTCTATTTCTCTAGGTCTTCCTGCTGTCATCACTACATGCCTGGCTTTGGGAACACGCCGCATGGCCAAGAAAAATGCCATTGTCCGCAGTTTACCCTCTGTGGAGACCCTTGGCTGTACATCTGTCATCTGCTCTGATAAGACTGGCACGTTGACAACCAATCAGATGTCTGTATGCAGGGTAAGAGAAAACACTGAAGAGGGGTAGAGTCAGAAAAACCCCAAACATTGAAATGTATTTTTTTTTCTTTGCATCAGGAAGAAAAATGTCTTCCATATGTTTTTGAGTTATTCATACATTTCTATACACTCTGCACCACCAGCAGATAAAATGGCACTTGCACTGATTACTTAGTGAGTTTTCCAGCTTTTACTGCATCCCATCAGAAAATTTTGAATATTTGTAATTTACTACTTTTAGAATTAATCTGTTTGTCCTTCAAAATAAACTGCATAAAATGACAGCCAAAGCAGAAAGAGTTTGCAAGATTAAGAAGTACAAAAACATAATTTTTTGTGCTTGTAATGTTGCTTGAAGTTAATAATTTCCATGAATAAATGGTTTTGTTGACGTTTCAGAACTATTATGGCTGCGATATCGAACTTTAATACATGTTTTTAAGCAGTTAAATTGACTTAATCTTAAATGGCTCTATTCAGAACAGGTGTTTTTTGTTTGAATAAGACTATGGCATTGTTTTAATTTCAGTGTTTAAATACATAATTTTGGATGAAAAGTTATTCAGCAAGACAGGCTGCAGAATGACTTTTTTTTGTAGCACTTCAGTTCCCCCATGAGAATGAAATGTATGAGTGCAGAAATAAACAAAACTGTTTTAAATATAACACATTTCAAGTGGTGTTGATGGGTTCATTAGGTGTGTCTTTCCCAGGAAAATCATTGCAGAAATCCAAACTAATCCATTAAGAGCGTCATCTGCTTCTGCATGGCTGTCTTACGATTCTCTATCATGTTGGTTCCCTGCATTACAGTCACACATGACCACACCCGGACATTCACCCCCACTTCAACCCCATCTAAGTCTCTGACTTTTTAGGAGTTTCCAAATCCTGCACAGGGAGGAGCTAGGTTCAGAACAGGGAGCAGATGCATTTCAATGGCTTGCATCCATCTTTTGTAACCAATTTACAGAAAGTAATTGTTAGCTTTTCTAAATTGGAGTCATATGTTGACATAAAACTCATGGAGTTCATGGGAAATCTGCCTGAAATTTCAATGTGAGGAGGAAAGCTCGAGAAAATGTTAAATAAACAAATAAATATATCTAAAGCCATAGATGGGAAATACTTATTATCTGACAAATTTTGGAGTGTAAACGTTGAACAATTAAGCAATCCCGATCAGCTTTTGCTGACGGGAGTGAGTTATTGATCACAAACATTGTTGATATGTAATGGCTATTGGTTGTCTTTATTGTCTCTCCAGGTGTTTGAGCATCATTTCCCTGTTAACATTCCTCTGTAGCTCTTTTGTGATACATCTGTGCTTTGATTTTACATCCAGCTCAATCCTTTGTTCTTTCCCAGTGCTGTTTCTCAGCCCTTTTTCCTGGTCCTGTTTGCTTCATACTGCTCTCCCATCCGTGTTGAGGCAGCATACTAATCAGTATGCAGTAGTTAGTCACTTGCAGCAGAACCACCAGTAGAGTTGCATAACTGACCTTGTGTTCAGCGATTGTCTCCGTCTTATTTCTTTCATCAGGAAATACTGTCTTCAGGTCAAAATGATGTCAAGCAATTTTCAGGCTGCACCCGCAGACTGTGCAGTGCTGGTTTTTGGGTATTCGCTGGCCAAGAACAGTATTCTTGTTGCATCTACAGAATCCCTGTCAAGTCATGTCTTCCCATTCTGAATAGGGCAGGACTAGAATTTGTTTCTTAGAATGGCTGAATTTTCATCTTCCCAGTTTTCTCTTTTGTTTTGTCAAAGACTGTTTCTGGCATCACTGCTTTATATAGTCTGCTTGCTGTCTGAAGGGGCCATCATTAACATGTAAAATGATCATTTTATTCAGATAATGTTATTTCCACCACCCTCATGTTGCCATGTGCAGATCTTACTTTGTCTTCCAGAGCTCCAATTTAAAGCTCAGAAAAACACAAAGTACATATGGTTTGTAAATGTGGTTTATAAGCAACCCTTCTGTGCTCTCCATGAAACAAAACTGAAAAAGCTAAAACTCAACGCTATAGCCTTGCAACACTACTTAAGCCTTAGAATGATTCACTTTTATCCAGAGTTTATTCACACTGTTTGTACACTAAGGAATTTCTGTCTGCCTTGCTGTAAGATGACATTTATGGGTCCTCCCCACCCGAGCACCCAGAGTCTGCTTCAGCTCAGCATTTCATTATTGAATCCTGTTCTATGTACAAATGGGCTCATATTAAGAGGGTTTGTCATATTTAATGGTGTGCTGCCATCTGGTGGACACAGTTTTCTTTCCCATCTACAAAGTGCAGCTTACAAAATTGTTACACATAATCTTCTGAAGCTGTTTTTTGGAGTTTACCATGTAGATGCTAGAGTACATGTACTAATGCTATGTCTGGTTTCTATTTTTCTAGATGTTTATTATTGACCGGGCAGAAGGTGACCACTGTTCCTTAAAGGAATTCACTGTTACTGGCTCCACATATGCTCCAGAAGGAGAAGTGTAAGTAGTCTCTTATATCTGCATGCTGTAAGGTGACAGTCTGAATTTAGTGTGAAACAGACAGAATAACCATATGAGAATCTTTATCAGGGCTAAGAATTCATTTAATTAATGTACAACCTTCTGATTTATATCACATGAATTTTGATGGGATGTGTTCAGCCACAAACTTTCCTGCTTGTTTTCACATGGAACAATTGTAATTGCACAATTGTTTTTTCTTTGTTTTTGATTAGCTTCCATGACGGCAAAACCGTCAGATGTTCTCAGTATGATGCCTTGGTGGAGCTGGCCTCTATCTGCGCTCTCTGCAATGATTCCTCATTAGACTACAATGAGGTTGGTGTTACAAAGTTGTTGCTGGAACATAAGTCATCCTGACTCAGTTAACACAAGTGATTGTACACCTTTTGTGTGTTGTGGTACGATAACCGTCCAAGTGATCTAATTGGTTTTTTTTTTTACAGACCAAAGGTGTGTATGAGAAAGTTGGTGAAGCCACAGAGACTGCTCTCACGTGCCTGGTGGAGAAGATGAATGTATTTGACACTGATGTGAAAAACCTGTCCAAGATCGAACGAGCCAACGCCTGTAATTCTGTACGTAGTAAACGGTTCTGCAGAATGAATTGGTCACATTCGGACATGGCATATTTTTTCATTTGTTGTGGACTATACTCACTTTTAAAGTTAAAAATAGAGCTTCAACTTTCTTTGTTGGGTCTTTAGGTGATTAAGCAGCTGATGAAGAAGGAGTTCACATTAGAATTTTCTAGAGACAGAAAGTCCATGTCTGTGTACTGCACCCCTAATAAAGCCCGTTCTTCAGTTGGAAAAATGTTTGTAAAGGTAAGGCACTTCATATATTTGTACTCAGTTTACTGGTTTCTTATGCAGCATAGAAGCTTATTGAGTTGATCTTTCCAGGCTACTGCCCATTTTATTATCTAAATTATAAAATTGCGCATACACTCGGTGTTCTTAGTGCTGGTTGGAGCAGGCAGCTTATGCTGCCAAATTGTTTACCAGCAGGTGAGATGGTGTGAGTTGTGGTGGGTAGTTATCATCGAATGCAGTGCAAGAAGTATGGTTTGTGACTAAACACACTTGTTATGCAGAGCCGCCTGTATTCCCATGTAGTGGCTTAAATGGCAGATGTAACAGGTGGTTATGTGCAAATTTCCCAAGGGCTGAATTGCATTCTCTGAACCAAGACTTTTGATGGTTTGTTACCAAAAAAAAAGTGAATATAAGAAATTGTAAATGGGCAGGAACCTCAAATCTAACTGGCTCTGCCTTTGTTTTTCTTAACTGTCTCTTCATAGGGTGCTCCTGAGGGAGTAATTGACAGATGCACACACATCCGTGTAGGCAGCAACAAAGTACCTTTGACCCCTGGCATCAAGGAAAAACTAATGTCTGTAATTAGGGAATATGGAACTGGAAGGGACACCTTGCGTTGTTTGGCCCTAGCTACTCGAGACAATCCCATGAGCAAGGACAGCCTGGTGTTGGAGGATTCCAGCCGCTTCATTGAGTATGAGGTGAGACCTGGAACAGATTCATAGTTTCCTCACAAAGTTGTTGGTATCAAGACAAATAATCTGATTCCCCCCCCCCCCCTTTTTTTTTTTTTGTTGGTACATCCAGACTGATCTGACATTTGTTGGATGTGTGGGCATGTTGGATCCTCCCAGGGTTGAGGTGGCAGCATCCATTAGGCTCTGTCGTCTTGCAGGAATCCGAGTGATTATGATCACAGGAGACAACAAGGGTATGTGGAGGCGGTCACTTCGACTTGGATACAAACAGCACAGTATAAAATTACTCTGGCACAATACTCTTAAAAAATGAAATCAAAATCTACCACTGCACACATGGCTCAGCAAACATGCTTATATTTAAGGAACCTTGAACAATTAATAATGTCTTCTCTTGTTAATTTTAGGGACGGCAGTAGCCATCTGCAGGCGTATTGGTATTTTTGGGGAGGACGATGATGTTTCTAGCATGGCTTTTACCGGTCGAGAGTTTGATGATCTGTCACCAGCTGCACAAAGAGAAGCTGTGGTGAAGGCCCGCTGCTTTGCCCGTGTCGAGCCATCACATAAATCAAAGATTGTTGAGTATCTGCAATCCTATGATGAGATTACAGCTATGGTAAGTAAACTGTCAGTTATTACTGTGGATTTGTGGAAATGAGAATTAGTACCTCTGTGTTTTAAAGTGCTTGCTCAGCCACAAGCAGTTCTTTCCTAACGATATTTACTGTTCTTTTTCAATTAAGATTAAATTACGACTTGTGAACAGGACAGGGTTATACTGATGTGTTGTACTGTGTGACAGCGGTATTAATAATGGTTAATAATGATAACTTGGTAGAAAGTGAAGATCTTGTCAGATATAACAATATAGGTGTAAATGTAACATGTTCTGCCATGATTTTGACCCTCTCCACAGACTGGAGATGGAGTTAATGATGCTCCTGCTCTAAAAAAGGCTGAGATTGGCATCGCTATGGGCTCAGGCACCGCTGTGGCCAAAACTGCTTCTGAAATGGTGCTGGCTGATGACAACTTTTCTACAATTGTAGCAGCAGTGGAGGAGGGTAGAGCCATTTATAACAATATGAAGCAGTTTATCAGATACCTCATCTCTTCAAATGTGGGCGAAGTGGTTTGGTAAGGACCAGTTTATGACAGTGCCACCCCTCCTTATATAAACACACAGCTTACAGCATACTAAGTCTTTGTGTTGTTATAATTTGACTTCTTTTGTGTGTAGTATCTTCCTCACTGCAGCTCTTGGCTTCCCTGAAGCTCTGATCCCAGTTCAACTGCTTTGGGTCAACCTGGTCACTGATGGTTTGCCTGCCACTGCTTTGGGTTTCAACCCACCAGACTTGGACATCATGAATAAACCTCCACGTAATGCACGTGAGCCCCTCATCTCAGGATGGCTGTTCTTCAGATACCTAGCTATTGGATGTAAGTGGTGAAATAATTGTGCTATTACAGTATTTATGTACTGTTTTCATTCTTAATTTCATCTTCATACCAAGACTTAGTCTATTAGTTTCATATTTATACTCAATAGTATTTGTACAGCAGTGTTATGTAAGAAAACACTGATCAGGAGTCTGTGTTTTGCTTTATTTAACCAGGCTATGTGGGCGCTGCCACTGTTGGTGCTGCAGCATGGTGGTTTGTTGCTGCAGAGGATGGTCCCAGGATCACCTTTTATCAGCTGGTATGAACTTAGTTAAACTTTAGGCTTGTATTAAGTATTTTTCTGCACATAAATGTTGCTCTGTCAGTGTAAAAACCCAGGTGCTGTGCTAAAAATATTTTAATAACTATGATTACTGTGTTGTTGTTTTTTTTTTGGTAATGCTTTTATAGAGCCACTTCCTGCAATGTGGTCCAGACAATCCAGACTACCAGGATTTGGACTGTAAGATATTTGAGTCACCATATCCTATGACCATGGCGCTCTCTGTGCTGGTCACCATTGAGATGTGCAATGCCCTAAACAGGTTGGTTTCAGCAAGGATTCTTTTCAGTTTCTCTTCCTTACTTACACTAATTAAAATGTCTTAATATTCCATTCATTTGTGCACCAGAGATGCATGATTGACTGGAAACTGGTACATGAATCTCAGCTAGAGGTTGACCGATTTCGGTTTTTCTAAGGCTGATGCCAATTTTGAAAAATGTAGTCAGCTGAGGGCCAAGATCTACAGCTGATTTTAGAGGCTGATATTTAAGGCTGATTTATTTATTTATTTTTGAAGCACATTGACTGTAAAATACAATTGAAACACTCAAAAAAACTATGATTTTTATGTAGCAATATAAATGAAATTATTTATACACATAGTACTCTTAACATTTATTGAACTTCAGGTGCTGCCCACACAGGTGCCTGATCAATTTTTTTTTTTTCTCAGTTATTTTCAGTTGGTTTTAATTTGTACAAAAGTCTGTCCCATAATCGGAAGCAGTAGGAAAATGTTATCCCAACACCTTTTATAGGGAGCCTAAGTGACACGAATCTATTTCCGGTCGATTTCCGGGCCATTGGACCTACCGTGTCAAAAAAAATGAACGAGAGTCAATGGAGGGATAAAAGTTATTTTCTGGTCCCGTTTGAAATGTGCTACAGTT
>JAQQZY010000005.1:5009438-5025322 GCA_030068375.1 Ostorhinchus rueppellii
TCCAGGTGTGATGGAAGCAGGAAATATCTAAAACATGCAGGACACCGGCCCTCGAGGACCGGAGTTGAATACCCCTGTGCTAGAGTGTTAAGAAACAAACAAACCAAGCCAAAAACAATGCCCCTTGCCTCCCCTTCAGGGGGCGGGGTTAAAATACTGAAGTGCATATACAGCTGATACCGCCATCTTTAATAATGCTGCTCCAAGATGGCTTTTCTTTCTTGCCCTACTTTCTGTTCTTTGATATGTTAAAAGGTTTCTTGTGTTTGCAATCAGAAAATATTTGCATCAACTAATATTTCGATTTGTCGTTTTAAAATAAACCTCAAACATGAGAACACTGCAGTTACACATCTTGCATTTTGTTTATTTGATAAAACTGCTATTGGAGGTTGGATATTTGTAATGACACAGTAAGCAAAGGTATGAGGCAGCACTCTGTCTTCAGGTCTTCTAAACTGTTTCCAAGGAAGTTTGTTAAAATCTTTAATTTTTCATGTTTTTCAGATTATCTTCCAGATCACTCCTCTGAATCTGACACAGTGGCTGATGGTGCTCAAGATCTCCCTGCCAGTCATTTTACTGGACGAGATGCTCAAATTTGCTGCCAGAAATTACCTGGAGCCCGGTAAAGACCTGGAGAAACCTGCCAACACCAAAGGCTGCTTCCTGTCTGCATGTATGGAGGGAATCTCCTGGCCCTTCGTGGCCATTTCCCTCCCCTTGGTCCTCTGGATCTACAGCTCCGACACTAACATGGCCGACATGTTCTGGTCCTGACTGACTTGAGCACAACCTCGACTTTTCCATTTTCCTTTCCCCACCACCACCACCACCACCGCCGCCGCCGCTGCCATCATCACTTCCTCCTTTCTCCCCCTTTTCCCTCTCTGCCTTCCTACATGTGCATAGCTAGTGTGTGTGAGTTTGTAGATTTAGTGTGTGTGCTTGTGCGTGCCTACCGCGTGTACGAGAAGGACCAACTTTAACACGTTAAACATAACAAATAATATTAAATGTTAACATTAAGAAGTCGCTTGTTTTGAGTTGGGATAGAATTTGAGTGGGTGAGGCTTTAAATGTGAGTGTTAGAAGACCGTCACTCCCCGAGCCGTGGACTTTACTGCTGGTATGAAAGAAAAATAATGTTGCCAGATTTTTTTTTTTTTTTTTTTTTATGTTAATATTGCCTTTAAGGTTTATATTTTTAAATAATTTTGGTGATATCATTAGTCTCAATTCACTACAGTGACACCATATTGTTTATTTTGGTTTGCCTCCTTATGAAAAGATCAAGATATCAGAATTCCATTGATCTGTAAAGAGACTGAACACTATTTTATGCAACTTTTTTTATGGCTTTGTAAATTGTTTGACCAGCGTGGCTTAGACATACCGCCTTGATTTATTTTGTAATGTTTACCATTGTGTCTTCAATACAAACTCGGAACTCTTTCAGAGACGACAAGCACGACAAGTGTGGCAGATGAGGACGGGGAAAGGTTTGGGAGTGAACGTTTTGAATGCTCTGCTTAAAAGACAAAAAAATCAGAAAAACAAAAGCCGCATGTCCTGTGACCAAGCATGAACTGTGGTTTCTCATTCCTAATTTAATTGTGTCTATGCCCCCATGTTAGAGTGTAAAGTAAGTTCATGGATGTTTTTTACTCCTAATTTGAAAAAAAAAAAAAGAAGCCAGTTTTTCTGCACTGGGCAGAGCACAGCTACCTCAATATGATAGAAGATTTTTTGCTCATCTCTAGATGCTTCTCCTCATGACTATTTATAGTCGACAGTCTCGCTAAAGCATAACATCTGAGGTGTGCCCCTATTAACTTGTGCAGAAAACAGAACAAAATCATTCTTCCCTCTAACATTTTTAAGGATATAAATATATATATATATATATTTTGTTTGTATTGATTCTTGACATTCATTCATTAACTTTATTTGTGTTTTGCTTTGGAGACAGAACGGGTTGGGGATGAAGTCTGCTCATAATCATCTCCATGGCGTTTGATTCAAAGGACATTAAAACTGATTTTCTGAAAAGATACTAATACAGCCAATATTCCAAATGAACTTGGATTACAATTAAGATTAAAAATGATGTTGGTTTTTTTTTTTACTTTAAAAAAAAAAAAAATACACTCATGAACCCTTTGAATCAAAGTGTTTTCTGTCTTTATTTAATGATTGAGGCCAGTGGTTATCAACATTAAGTATATCCAGTGTTTTTGTATATGTGCATATACTTGAATACAGATCATTTCAGACATATGAATGCTTCAGTTTTTTGGCACAACATGACTGATCCAGTCAAACAGATCTTGTGTACATTCTACTTTTTAATACTTAGATTACTATAGCTGGGTAGACCATATTTTGTTGTAGCGTGTACATGTTGGATTAGATCACATACAATCAACTACACTAACATTAGACCATATAAGCATAATTTTTTATGGAACTCTTGGTGTGAAAACGCCCTCTAAAGCATGCTTTTTGAGTCTGGGTTTGTTTGCACTGTGTGTTTGTGATCCACTTAACAGCAACTGTGTGCTTTTCTTCCTCAATGCCTTCCATTGGCTCCCCTGCCAGTAGAGTGAGTATTCATCTCCGTTTTATACTCTAAATATTGTGTAAACATATTAGAATAACTGAAGGAGGGTTTTTTGGAAATTATTTTGTCGATTAGAAAATTTCCATTAATCTTTGTCCGTGTTTCTTAAATCTACATTTTGTGTAATAATTAACGTTATGCCAAGAGGATTTGGACTGCTTTCCCCAAAATGCAATAAGAATACATTCCCTTAGAGCAGGGGTGTCAAACTTATTTTAGTTTAGGGGCCACAATAAGCTAAATTTGATCTGCAGAGGGCCGAACCAGTAAAATAACATATAAATAATGTCAACTCAAACCTTTTCTCTACGTTTTAGAGTGAAAAAAGTACATTTACATTTTGAAAATGTTTACATCTATAAACAATCCTTTCAAACAGTGTGAATAGCATGAACAAACTGAAAAAATAAGTGTAATTTTAACAATGTCTCAGTTCATCATTTACACATGTACATTATAACTTACAGATCACAGTGGATCTACAAATACATAAAACATGTAAGAACAGGCAGAATCTTGTTAAAATTTTACTTAATTCACTTAATACATTTCAGGTTGTTTATATTTGTTCAGGTTATTCACATTTTTGCTAAATTAGACTTTGGTTTAGTGTAAATACGTGAAACTGTTAACATTTATAAAGAGAAAAAATTGGAGTTGTCATTATTTATGTTGTTCTGTTAGTATTTTACTGCTCCTGCCCACTGGAGATTGAATTGTTCTGAATGTAGAACATGAACTGAAACTGATTGTAAGATTGTTAATATCTTAGTGTAATTCTTGCATTTCACAAATTCCTTCCAAGGGCCAAACTGGACCCTTTGGCAGGCCGGATTTGGCCCCCGGGCCTTGTGTTTGACACCTTTGCCTTAGAGCATAGAAAACTATGAAAACCCCACATTATTAAAAAAAACAAAAAAACCAAACATTTGATTACATTGACCTATAAATAAAATGCCTCCAAAATTAAAGTAGCGAAACTTTACCAATAGAGTTCTCAGTCTTAAAAGTCTTGAATTTACAAATCTGCATTTAATACCTTTAAAAAAAAAAAAAAAAAAGTCTTTAACGGGTCAAAACGCAGTAATGTCCTGTCAGAGAGCCAACGTTAATTGCCATTCCAACATTTATTTCAATATAAAGCAGCTCCTTCTTTTGGATCCAATCCAACTTTATTTGTAAAGCACTTTATAACAACCACAGTGGACCAAAGGGCTGTACAGAAAAATGAATAAATAAAAAGTAACAGAATAAAATACAAGAGTAACGGTGCATAAAATCTGTACAACTGAAAACAATGAATTAAAAACAACAACAATAAAACCAATACTGAATAAAATAACCGAATAAGAATGATACATTTAAAACCTCTCGCATGGTTTCAACAGCCAAGGAGAAAAAATGGATTTTAAGGGATTTACAAACAGACAGATGAGCCTGTCTGATATGGAGAAGGATGACCCCTTATGGTCCAACTAAAAATGAATCTAAAAGTAAAAGTGTTGGTCCTTTAGCAACAACTGATCTGTCCAAACGTCCCGTCACAGATTTCAAATCCTGTGTTTTGACCCTAAAGTCTATAACAGATCTTAAGTTATGTTGGCGTAAATTTGTTTGCTGGATTGTGTTGAAATTTGGGAAATGTCCAAGATGCAAAGAATGTAACTCTAGTCTACTCGGTTCCACCTGGCAATTTATGCTGATGTTGAGAACTCATTATTTCTAACTTTGTAGCCCAGCTGGATTCTAGGAGTCGCGTGTTTTCACCAGTATGACTACGAAACGGGGATTCAATTCTGTTCCAAGTCCTTTTAAAAAGGTCTTAAATTAAACTCGTCGAAAGCTGTAGGAACCAAATTTGGACCAAGTTTAAGTCATTAAACCATGTTAAAACCACAGGGTGTATTTCAAATTACTGCAACTCCTCAATACTTTGTGCAGTTTTAATCCTTCAAACTGCCCCTGAAAGCTGGATGAGACGTTTCAGAAACTATTACTGCTAAAATAAAAAAAAAATTAAAAAAGCCTGGATATTGACAAATAGAACAGCCTGGAACATGGACTCGGAAGGCTCCAGAAATGTCAAACTGTCTGAGTTGGTGTAAAATGGTTTCAAATAGATTTTTGCAAACTCACAAATGTTCAATCTGTACTTTTAAGAATTTGTAGAAAGAAAGTTGAAGAAAATTCAATTCGGTTTTTGTCCTTTTCTTCTTATAACACAATTTTAGGTATTTAATGACACAAGAATGGTAAATACTGGAAAGTTGTTCTTCTGCTGGAAAAAGGTTGTGAATTATTTAAACATAGGGCATTTTTTGACACAATTATTGAAAAAAATAGACAAAAAAAAAAAGACCAGGCGTTTAAATAAATATATCTGTATGATGCTTAAAGGGTTAATTAATAACTAAAATTCTGTAAAAAAAAAAAATAAATACTGGTTGACTATAGGTTACAAGATACAGTCTGGGGTCAAAGTGTGAAATATGCCTTGAAAACATCAGCTAATCAACACTTAAGTCATTTATTTTCCATTTCATTTTATTAAAGCATGAAAGACGTTGCATATTTCATCTCAGCGGCAGATCATTCGTTACTTCTAAAGCACATTAGTTTTCCTGAGCTCAACTTTTTACCTACATATAAAAATTTAGTTTTAAATAATATTGTAATCCTCCCAAATCGGCACATTGGAAGTCATGTCATGGCTCAACGCAAATGAAGCCACATCGTCTTAAATCTAGAAGTTCAGGTTCAGCATGTGGGACTAAAGGAGCTGACAGGAGACAAAACTACACTGAGCATCAAAAGAAGCACAAAAAAGACTAGTAGAAGCACTGTAATCGAGTACAAATGATGCAGAAAGTATAGGTCACAGGTGTCAAACATGTGGCCCGGGGCCCAAATCTGGCCCGCCAAAGGGTCCAGTTCAGCCCTTTGGATGAATTTGTGAAATGCAAAAATTAAACTAAGATATTTACAATCCTTTTAGTTCAGGTTCTACATTCAGACCATAAAAGAAAAAAAAAAATTAGTTTATTTCAAACATGTAGACAAAGAAATGAAAACAACACAAGACCCACCAACCAGACATCAATAGTGCGACTTAAAAGTTGGTAGGTAAACAGTGTAATGTACAGCGTAGCAATGTAAGTTATAATACAACAAAAAAATAGTGACACGTTCGAAAAGTAGGAAGAAGTCTAAACTTATACTCCTACCCCCAATCTCTATTCTTCATGGTTTCTACCTAAATAATAGCAATTAAATAATAATGATGATGATGATAAAATAATTTAATACCAATAATAATGACGATAACATAACAATGCGACGCACAATTTTTGATAATATAGAAATACGCTTCAATCTGAAGTGGGCTGGGCCAGTAAAACACTAACATAATAATATATAATAATATTATAATATAAATATAATATATAAATAACGACAATTCCAAATTTTTCTTTGTAAATGTAAACATTTTCATGTATTTACACTAAAACAATGTATAATGGCACAAAAAAATGTGAATAACCTGAACAAATATGAAGAACCTAAATAATTTTAAGAGAAGTACAATTTTAACAAGATTCTGCCTGTAATTGAATGTTTTGTGTATTTGTAGATCCACTGTGATCTGTACGTTATAATGTACATGTGTAAATGTTAAACTGGGATGTAATATTGTTAAAATTACACTTATTCTTTATTTATTGAAAGGATTGTTTGTAGATGTAAACATTTTTATATTATAAATTGAATTTTTTGCTCTAAAACATAGAGAAAAGATGGCAGTTGACATTATTTATATATTATGTTATAATTTGACTGGTTCGGCCCTCTGCAGAGCAAATTAAGCTGAACGTGGCCCCTGAACTAAAATGAGTTTGACGCCCCTGTGTAGGCTGTGAAATTAATTAAAACGTTGCCCCTTTTGCCTTATCCTGTCTGTGTAAGAAATACGTCAAAAAAACAAGAGACCATAAATGTTTTAATTTAGTTTTTGTCTCAGCTTTTACGCACTTAGGTTCAGAATTAGGTTTGTTGTCATTCCATACGAGTACATGAAATGAAATTTGTACTCAGGACCAGCAGTGTACAACCAAATAACCGCAGTAATCACGTAAAAATACGAACAATAAAAACCTAACACTTAGAAGATAAATATAAACCGCTGCAGTGCAGAATTAAAAGCAGCTGTACTGAAAGAGCAGCGTATAAGAACAGGTAAAAAAAAAAAAAAAACGGATAAGAAAACCAGCACTTGTGAGTCAGTGTTCATGGACTTAATGAACTTAAACACCTGTGGGTCGAAGCTGCATTTGAGCCTCGTGGTCCTCGCCTCCAGGTTCCGCGGTTACTATGACGATGATGCAAAATGAAAACAATTCCCCTCAAATCCGCTCAAAATCTAGCTCCACAGTATAGACATGTATGAAAATGCATGTAAAAGTTTTAATAAAAATATATACTCGATGTACAAACACTTAGTACAGGAAAAATTTGAAAGTGAGAAGTATATTTCTTGTCGAATAATTAAACACAATTAACTTTAGTCTCTCTTAATGAGAAAAAACAAAACAAAACAAAAAAAACAATGATAAAACCATTTGGAGAGCGGCAAATACAATCCGACCTAGAGGAAAAAACTTAGAACCCTGCATTTGTTAGACTGTGAAATGTAAAATATGTTTTAGAAAATAACATTAAGTTGTGATTTAACTCATAAAGACCCCGAGTTACTTTGGTGGCACTTCCCAAATTATTTATTTATCTATTTAACCTTCTTACAGAGTTTATCACAATTTATTATAATATTATCCTCTGTATTTTTCCAGTGTAAATGAGATATTTTCCTATATTTAATCAGCTGATCGTGTTGATGTAAATTAAAAGCGTACTTAATCCTTTCATGCATGAATTATGAGAACCTTAGTCAACATATTGTTAATAGAGTGTTTTTATTCCTCTTTAGGCATGAAAAAAAAAAAACCCCAGCAGTGCAATCGAGTTTTTTTTGTTTGTTTTGTTTTTTGTGTCCACTCGGCTGCACCGTGCATTAAATTTTTGAACCAAAGAAACATGCATTTAAAACCTAATATCAGAAAGTGATATGAAAAACTATGCAATAAAAACATGTTTAATGCTGTTAATCAGATGTTTTTCCACATTTTATCATACTCTAATACTAGTTATTATGCACTTCATGGAGATAATATGCAAAAAAAAACAAAACAAAAAAACTGTTTTGCTCATTTATTTACCTTTAAAACACGTTACTGCAGATCAGGTTTATGAAGAACATAAAGTTACAGTAATGAGATGAATGTCAGTGTATTATGCGTTAGATTTTTGAAGCAAAGAAAAGTGTATTTACTGGTAAATTTTACTGGCAGGACTCTGTCCAAACTTTATTTATATAGCACTTTTTAAAACATGTTACAAAGTGCTTCACACAAGAAGGAGATGGATAAAAACATAGACAAGAATAAAATGGGTTCAACAGGCAGAAGGAACACACACTGAACAAACACCATGTCCACATATGTCATACAAACCATAACCAACACGCCACACACCTGTATATGTAAACATGTAAACACACTTCCACACACACACACACATATATGCTACACTGTCCTGGTTTAATGTGTTATGGTCGCTTTATAATTTAATGTTACATTGAGCAAAAGCTTAACTTCCTCTTCTGTCCAAACCAAATGGTCAGATTTCTTCTCCATGTTTTTTTTGCAGCTCAGCGGTTGTTATGGTTTCTGTATTTCGTGCGCTAGGCATGAACAGGTAGAAGAGGAATGAAAAGATTCTAGGCAGGCACGCTTTAAAGCACAGGTGTCAAACATGCGGCCCGGGGGCCAAAATCTGGCCCACCAAAGGGTTCAATCCGGTCCCTTGGATGAATTTGGGAAATGTAAAAATTACACTGAAGATGAAAACAATGTAAACATTTTAGGTCAATTCAATCTAAAGTGGATCAGACCAGTAAAATTCTATCATAATAACCTATAAATAATGAAAAAAGGCACATTTTTCTTTGTTTTAGTGTAAAAAAAAAAAAAAAGGAAAATTATCCAAAAATGTTTACATTTACACACTAACCTTTTATTTTAAAAAAAGGAGAAAAACCAAAAATTTCTTAATGTGGAATTTGAATCCTATTCTGCCTGTTATTTAGTGTTTTGTGTATTTGTAGATCCGCTGTGATCTGTAAGTTGTGATTCACACGTATAAGTGATAAACTAAGGCGGAATATTGTTAACATTACACTTATTTTACCTAAGAATTTTCAGGTTGTTCATATTTGTTCATGTTATGTTTGAGTACAGTTCATAGTTATAAACATTTTCATCAGAGTTTTATGTTTTTTCACTCCTTATCCTATTATTTCTATTATTTTACTGGTCCGGCCCACTTTATACCATATAAGGCTGCTATAAAGTGTTTCCACTGAGGCATCTGGCGTGTAAACTACATCCATATATATGACATTTCACACACTTTTGCGTTTTTATTTGCACAGACTTCACCCTGAAACGCTCGTCTAAATGCAGAGTTAAAAGTGAGAACAAAATGCCACTTTTGCGTTTTTGGTTCAGATGGTTTTTATTTAATTGTAGCCTAAGGTTCTTCTAATTCATGCATGAAAGGGTTCATCTACTGTATTCGCTATTAAATGCAGTCGGTCAAACATTTGTTCAACACATTTTAACGTGAAGAAATGATCGTGTCAACCACGTGCCACCCCTGTGTGCTCAACTTTTCACCTCTTACACTTGCTTATTTTCACCAAGCACACGGTTCCATCATATAAAACGCTGCAGTTGTGCGTGTTGGTTATTTTGGCGGTACTCTACACTAACTCGTTCTCCTTTCCTTCCAGGTTGGCTCTCATAAAAACTTCAGACTTTAAGAGTGGGCTCAGAGGCTGGAAGGGTCGACTGACCGCCCAGCGTGTGCGCCCACTCATCTTCAGCTTCACACTCCTCAGACGACTTGACGACCAGCAGTGTGTGTACCCTTGCACAGTATATAAACAAAAAAAAGGACACGTTTTCATAGTAATAAGACCAAAAACATGAGGGTATACTTAAAAGTGGGCGGGGCCAGGAGCATGGCTACCATTGCAGCCCGTGAACCATAGAAGTAAAAACACAACCACACACTTTTACACACTTATACCTCTGTGTGCAGATGCTATATCTATATGACACTATTCCAGTTTTGTGTGCAGGGAAGCTCTCGACACCCTCCTTCTTGCATGAAGAACATGTTTCTGACTTCCATGGTAGCTTGCTGCGTAGAAAATCTTGAAACACTGGGTTGATGGTCTTAGCTGTACATCAGTGTAAGGTACACTCATGCATGCGTTTCAGCTGTATGTAGGCTTTGCAATTTGTATTTATAGATTATAATGTATAATACTCAAATGACATATTAAGATGATTTTAAGATGGATATATCCTAAATATTGGGAAATCACTGTTTTTACTGTAACGGTTTGGGTAATTTGCACAATATTAGATATAGAGAAATGACTCATGCTGAACTTGACTGTGCTCTACTATTTTTTTAAGCCGATTCGTTCCCCTTTGGTGACTACAAAGGCCGATCACTGATCCGTTTCTATCTGATGAATGAGTCCTCTGTGATCAGGACAACAGACTGACACTTTGATTCATTGGTATCCTGCAATACAACATAGTTTTTCTGTTTTCTTATTGCCTCTGCATTAATAATATCATCATGTATCTTTATCAACTGCTGTAAAACTGTGATCTAATGTGAGGGGGCGTGTGCTTGTCCACTCCGTGACCTGATCAAAGAACAATAGAGATGTGTCAAATGAGGACGGGATCATTATTGAAGAAATAATGATTGTATGTGCATTACTGAGGATGTGGTTTCAGGTAAATAAAACTATATAGTATTTGAACTGTGTGTGTGTTTGTTTTTTTTCTCCCTCCCACTTTACTTCAGTGGTTGTTTTCTTTAAAATGGGGCTATTGTCATGGAACTAAGAACATTAGAAGCATTGATTTCATTTCCTTCAGTCAAAATAAGACATAAATGGGTGAAAGTTCTGCCACTTATTATAAAGTAGTGTCTGTAGCTGTTTTACCACATATGCACATGATGTTTTTGTTTATTTTATTATTTATTAATGCAGTGATGTGTATGACACTGTGGCACAATGATGAATCGCAAAGCACATAAAAATGAAAGACCACACAAGAAAAAGTAGGAAGCTGCCAGGACCAGGATCTGGATGCTGATTGGATTGTGTTTCTGACAGGTGGGAAAACTGCAAATTTATATTTAAATATGGATACAGCTGATGAAATGATCAGGGATTATTTTGATGCCAGACATACTTATGCAGTAGGATGTTTATTTGTTAGTGTGATTTTCTTTTTTGTTTTTTTCCTTCTTTGCATGATTTTTTTTGTGTTTTTTTTTCTTGTTTGATTTTCTTGTTTTTTTTGTTTGCATGATTTTATTTTTGTGTGTTTTTTAATGTTTGTGATTTTCTTTTTCTTGCAGTTATTCTTGTTTGTGTGATTTTTAGTTTTGTTTTTTCCTTATTTGAATGATTTATTTTTTTTCTCCTTTGTGGTTTTTTTTCTTGTTTGATTTTCTTGTGTTTTTTCTTGTTTGCATGATTTTATTTTTGTGTTTTTCTTCCTTGTGTGCCTTTCTTATTCTTGTGTACCTTATGAGTTGTCTCAGTGTTTTGCCCTTCAGGGCCTCTGTAGTACATATGTTGCATATGGCTCATAATTCATGCATGAAATGATTAAAAGCAATATATCGGATGCATGCAATTATTATTTACTCATAAATCAGTATTTTTGCATGGAATTCATCCACACTGGAATCTGATACTGACCAAACAAGATTAGAGCAGTAAATCAGATCTGAACTCTACAGGCTGATGGTGTGAACATAAGGCCAAGTGACCCAGATCAGAACTGACAAGATTAAAAAATTACATGGGAGCAACATTTTGTCATTTTTACCTGCAGCTTGAACTGGGCCGTTCTGTACATTTTTACCCTTCTTTATCTAGGGATGTATAAGGATACAGTTAAAATTACTATTAAGTCACAAAAACATGATCGATTTTTACAGATTTGAGACATTTGGTGGTCTGTTCTTGATACCAAAAGTAGAGCTTTGTGTTGTTTTTAGTTAGTTTTGAAACAGTTTACATAATGCATGCATAATTACATAATGAAAGGTACTTTTCAATTTCATTAAGCAAAACAGGGAAAAATAAGGATGCGTGTGAAAATGTACATTTGTCTACCAGAACTGCAGCTGCCTGTGAACTAGATCCATGACATCACACTGATACGGAAATAGATGTAATGCGCTGTTTGTCCACTGGGGGTCAGCATTGGGCTGAACATCCATCTGCACGTACGCGTGACATGTGTAACACCTGTCTGACCGGTAGGGCTGCTCTTTTTCTTTCTTTCTTCTTCTTGTTTTTTTTTTTTTTTTTTTTAACAGTGCCAGTTTGCTAAAATTACCTTTAATAATAAATAGAAAAACAGATCATGAGTAAACTGTTGGGAGAAAGTGGAAGTAGTGGAGGCCAGATGATATTTGAGAACACGTGCAGGGTATGGTAAATGAATGTGGATGGAGAGGAGGATGTTTACTTTCTTAACTATCCCGAGTTTTTAATTCCTTGCATTCCAGTCGCTGCTGTGCCAGATCACATCCATATTTTCTGCTTGTGAATATTTCCTGTCCGTGTGGGTTCCCTCCACTCAGCCTGTGACAGATCGGGGGGGTGAGAGGTGTCTGAGGCTGCTCTGTCTCTTTAACCAGCCGGATCCCTGTCACTCTGGTCCCTCCCATTCTCTCCCAGTGTTGCTGGCCTGAGATGGGAGCGCACACAGCAGCACCATCGCGGCCGAAGAAACGGGATAAATCTGGAAAATTACGAAGAAACCGTCAATACCTCTGACATGTAGCGGGAAAAAATGGGATAACGGACCGACTGATGAATCCATCCTGGATCCGAACGCACGATCAGCTCGTCGGAGAAACTCAGATGTTGTCGTCTCTCGTGTTTTGCGCTTTTTATCCATTCTCCTTGAGCGCTGCTGGTACAAAGGCGCTTGGTCTGAAGCGGCAGCAGCACCTGGGATTACTGCCCTATGAATGGGCAAAAGTGAATGGACCAGCTCCTGCACATAAAATGGATTTGTAGACACAGACAGTGAGTAGGACGACAAGGATTTGATCATCACTTTCTTCTTTTTCTTCTCCCTGGGATGCTGATTGTCATTTTATTGAGGCTGAGATTTTCTTTTTTTACATAGTATTTATTCTATAAGTGGCCTTTCCTGGAATAATGCATGAGAAAAACGAGCTCTGTCAGAGTGTTTTCTATCTTTTTGGACCTTTTACAATCCCATCTGTTAATGTGACTGAGCAGCAGCCGGTTTCCCTTGTTGAGAATGGGATGTATTGTTGCGACTGCGCAACCGACAAGTGTCAGCAATTAGACTATATGTTCCTGAAAGGGTTACCAAAAGGCCTGTTGTAACCACTGTCACTGCTTTCGAACTGTAACCGGGCGTTTGAGGTGAGGATTTCGTGGTAACCGGACTAAAAAGGGACAAACTGTGCGCCCTTGGCATCATTCTCCCTCTGTGTGTGTGTGTGTGAGTGTGTGTGTGTGTGAACCAGGGTCGGTCACAGAAATAAATTACGCACAATATGGTGGAGCCGGTGGGATTCATTGAGGCGTGGAAAGCGCAGTTCCCGGAGTCTGATCCCCCCAAGATGGAACTGAGGTCCGTGGGGGGCATCGAGCAGGAGCTGGAGAAGTGTAAAGCGTCCATCCGGCGTCTGGAGCAGGAGGTGAACAAGGAGCGCTTCCGCATGATCTACCTGCAGACTCTCCTCGCCAAAGAGAGGAAGAGCTACGACAAGCAGCGGTGGGGCTTCAGGAAGACCCCCCTGAATGAGGGGATGGACCCGGCTACTTCACAGGGCGCAGAGTCCCTTTCCCAGCAGCCACATGTGCAGGAAACTGGCATTGTGGGGGTAGGAGTAGGAGGAGGTGGGTTCAGCGGTGGAGCTCCTGGAGATAGAAGCAGATTCCAGCCTCTTGGGGATGGAACTGGAAGGACCAAACCTCGGCCCCCACCTGCAAGAAAGTCAGCCTCGCATGGGGACGGACTGGAGTCCGCCTTTGACGTGCCCCCGCAGGCCGAGTCCACATCCTGTGACAACTTGGATGGTCTTTCTCCATCCAAGCAGAGAGGTGGTATCTCAGTCTCACCCCGTCGGCCAACGCTTCCCCCTCCAGAAAAGGAGCTGCCCTCTGACCCGAAAGACAAGATGGGGATGGGACTTGGCGTGGCAGCCCTTAGATCCAACTTTGAGAGGATCAAACGGGCCAACTCTCACTCTGCAGGTGATGTAGCGAAAGGTCAGGAGAAGCAGCCACCGCCACCTCCACCACCGTTCTACACCAACATGGAGTTCCACCATGACAGAGGGCTGGTCAGGGTCAACGAGCGAGAGGTTTCAGACAAGATCAGCACCTTGGGCAGCCAGGCCATGCAGATGGAGCGAAAGAGATCCCTGCACTCCCTTCCGGGTAACCTGGCGACAGTTGCTGGGGAGCTCCGTGCCAGGCCCGTTTACAGAGGGCGGTCCACGGAGAGCACATGTGGCTACGACGCAGAGTATGAAGATGGAGAGCCAAACCAGAGACATTCAGGGAGGGCCAACGGGGGCAAACCTCCACCCCCTCCTTGGCAACCCTCAGAGTTCCAGGCCTACTCTAGTGTGTATGTTGGTGGGGTGATGATGGGTGAAGGTGGTGGTGGAGATGGTAGAGGGACTGGAGGTGGCAGTGGAGTCACAATGAGAGACCATGGCGGGGGAGATGACCACCTCCTCACCTGGCCACGCCGTTCCTATTCTCCAGGGAGCTTCGAAGATGTTGGCGGAGGCGGCGGCTACACGCCGGACTGTAGCTCCAACGAGAACCTGACGTCCAGCGAGGAAGACTTCTCCTCGGGCCAGTCCAGCCACGTCTCCCCCAGCCCCACCACAGCCTTCCGCCGGCCCTTCAGGGAGAAAAGTCGCTCGCCGTCCCAGAACTCCCAGAATTCCCAGCACTCCTTCGACAGCAGCAGCCCCCCTACGCCACAGTCCCAGAAGCGTCACCACCGGCAGCAGGGAGGCCACGTGGTCATGTCTGAGGCCACCATTGTCAGCGTTCGCAAGACTGGGCAAATCTGGCCGCCTGCTTCCCATCATGACCTCATGCCTCATGGTAGAACATCGCATGACAACAGTTTCCATGGAGACCACCTAGGTGAGTAGTGGCTGCTGCCTCTAATCTTTGTTGTTGTGGAGTGCAGGTGGGCTGGGGTGGAATGGACACCTCTGAACCCACGCAGAAAGCTGCAGTGTTCAGCTGCATGAGCAAGAAAAATGAATGAAAGTTTGACTAAACTACTGTTATTTAACCAGCGTGTACTTTATTCATTTCCACTTTCTGCTACTTTATACTTCTACTCTCATCTCAGTCTAATATTGTGCTTTTTGCATCACTGCAGCTTAAGTTGCTTTTCAGATTAATTTTCCATCCTCTTCCTCTCCACTTTAAACCCTGTATCATCTGATGTGTTGATTTTAAACGTTTATGATAAACTGAAGGAGGACATTTTCCTGTAGAAGTAGAGGAAATTCCCCTACTTTGAAAGATTAATAACTTAAAAAAAAAAAAACTTCCTTGGACTTGCTGGAAAACACAAAGCTGAAACAGACCGATTGCTCTGAGCTAATGAAAAGTTGACTCTTAAGGCGTACATGATTCTCATTTTACAGTGAAGCTGCAAACATACTATGATCTTACAGAATATATGGTGCTGTAGATTTAACTATCTGACATTATATATGTAGTGACATAAATAAGTTCCACAACAGAAAACTGCAACAAAGACTTTTACAACATCATATATCCAATCCAACTTTATTTACAAAGCACTTACAGTGCTGTACACAAGAAACACAATACAAATTAATACAAGCATAAAAGAAATTCATTCATTCATCTTCTATACCCGCTTTATCCTCACTAGGGTCACATGGAGCCTATCACAGCTACTTAGGGTGAAGGCAGGTGGACGAGTCACCAGTTCATCACAGGGCTGACATATAGAGACAAACAATCACTCTCACATTCACACCTATGGGCAAT
>JAQQZY010000005.1:5258600-5276562 GCA_030068375.1 Ostorhinchus rueppellii
ATAATAATAATAATAATAATAATAATAATAATAATAATAATAATAATAATAATAATAATAATGATAATAATAATAATTCTTATCAGCTTTTTCTCTTGTAACTAAGTTCTCCCAGCAAATGTATCTGATGCCTGTCGGTTTAACCCTTTACTCTGCTGTACCATAGATGTCAGACTGCTTAGATGAAGTATCTCTTGTCCATGGAAGAGCTGTAACCAGTGGTTTCACAGAAATAGTCCTTTATGACCTCTTTATAAAAAAAAAAGGATAAAGCTGTTTAAAGACAGGCATAAAGCGCCCCACACCCCTTGTGTAAGGCCTCGTTAAAAAACAATTTCTCAAAGTGCTAGATAGATACAGAACAGTTAATGTTGCTAGTTTGATCAGTGATTTGATAACTGCTAGGCAACAACATGTTCATTGCTGGTTGAACAGCCATGTGACATATGACTCAGTGGCACCAATGTATGCAGGTCAGTTACCACCCAGCCAAAACAAAGAGACTGTTGCAGCTATTCAAATATTACTCCATATGCCTGTAATGTGACAGATTTAGAGTCATGCTTGTATGCATAGAAAGCTTTAAAAACACATACACATCACCACAGACTACTCAGAGGTGTTTACAGAGTGGCTTGGCTGCTGACGCCAGTCAATGACCCTAATGCAATGGAAATCAAATGAAGCTGCATTTGATGATGTCTTTTATTATGCCATTATGCTTTGCCTTTCCTCATTAAAAAGCCCTTTCACTCTGAAAAAGAACTGCATTAAGAAGCATTTACCAGATTTGAACAATCCTGGAGACTTGTCTCAGCAAATAAATATACATGGGTATGTGTGTCGACAACATGTCTAGTATTCAAAAACTATGCACATAATTTGTTTAGGACAATTTGTATAGTGGCAGTTATATGCATCAGGCATTTTCATTTTAATGTTTTTTTGTCGTTGTTGTTTTTTATGGTGTGTACTACTGTGTGAATATAAATCCACCGTGTAGCGTATGAAAATGATGTGGTTATGTGTTATTCAAATATAAGTCATCACTTATCTGTAGTTTATACTGGAGTGATGGAACCACTGTTGGATCTTTGGAGACTTCATGTCTGATGGGACACTATAGTATGTTGTAGTGCCATAAATTTGAATGATGTTGGTATGCAAAATGTGTGTCCAACTTAAACAAATTGGCAGATCTACTTTGAAGAGGTACTGTAGATGTTTTATTACACTGTGCCAAGAAATATAGTAGGTATACTGCTTTGTACCATGTAGGTATGTTTTTCTTTTTGGTTTTTTTTAATGCTTCATTGCAAAGTTGAGGGATGGCTAAGCCCCCCTCCCCAGAGCATTTAATTTTTTTACAATGTGTTTTTGTGCTGTATATGTCCTAACTGTATTCTACACAGCTTGGTTTGCACGTGGTAAGTATATTTCGATCAGGCTTGGGTTTCTATGCTCTTGGATTCCCAGACTTCTTAATTTGATAATCCAGTCTTAACATTCTTAAACGCTGTAAACACATGGGAATTTATGGGTGAGACATAATCGATTTCTACAGTTACATTTTAGCTAATTTAATGGACTTGGTACATCAATATTTAAGGAATATAAACAGATTATATAAATAACGGGGGAAATCCTAACGTTTTTTTCAGCGTGGTCATGGTCTAAAAAAACAAGACCCACAATTCACTGCGTCGCAGGACCGGAAGTACTTGGTTGAACTGTTGTGGCATTGTGGGAAGGCGGAAAAAGGCTCAGAAAGCGGCGAGTGCACGTTGGACATTCAGATACGAATAATCAGTAACAAAGACATCGTTTCCTCAACACAGAATAAAGGTAAGGGAGTGCATATCCCACAGAAGTGGCTGTATTCGTCAGATTATCCGCTAGTTAGTTTCAGTTATGTTTGCTCGCGCTCGTTCATCCTGTTTCACAACATGGCTCCGTCTGTTTGCCGAAGTCTAGATTACAATTTGTTTAAATTATTCACAGCCGTTAATTTATAGACGAGTTAAGCTTTGGTTTTGATATGTAGTTAACACTGAGTAACTGAAAAAAAATGTAGTGTAGCCTTCAGCAATCACGGTTAATGGGTGGTTTATTGAATATTGTATGTAGGATTAGCTTAATGTAGCTAATTTAGCTAGCGGGTTTCATGAAATTGCTTACATCAAGGATTCGAGGTTGGCCTTCTATCAAAACCTTTCACTAATTTGTGGCTTGGAAATGCTACATTTAATGTTGAACAGTGAATGATGAGATTCTGCTTTAAAGTCATTAATTGTGTAAATGTGGGCAGTGTTGTGTGATGTCCTGCACTTCTTAAAGGTTATTGCGACTTAAAACCGGTTCATAAACAATGCTAAATATTTCAAAAAGTGGTTTGCATCAACTTTTCACAAACCCCAAGTGAATAAAACTACCTGATGGGATGATAATATCCCAACAGTGTACACTTAAACTAAAAGAAACCTAAGCACATTGTTACACTTTAATGGTATTTGGCTGTTTATACTGTCTGAGTCAGTGTATTTGTTAACATGCTTTTTTTATTTCTCTGGACGATCAGAAAAATGTCCATCGGAGTACCCATCAAGGTCCTGCATGAAGCAGAAGGACACATTGTGACCTGTGAGACCAACACAGGAGAAGTGTACAGAGGCAAGCTGATTGAGGCTGAGGACAACATGAACTGCCAGGTGGGTTCACAGTAATGACCATAAAATAATCTTATTTGATGCCTTTAAATGGCTTATTATGATGCAAAGTTTTACTGGTTTTTTTTTTGTTTGTTTAGTTTTTTTAATAGGGTCAGCATTTTAGTTATTTGTGCTGAGGACATTTTTTTTTTTAAACCCATAAGGACCCACTGGGACATTTGTGTCACTTCCAAAATGAATGTTTCTCTATATTTAACCATCCTTAAGTGTTTTATCACCATTTATTGTACTGTTGTCTTCTGTATATTGGGTTTTTCTTTCAGTGAAAATCAGGTATTTTTCAACATTTAATTTACTAATCCTGTAAATATTCATAAAAACTCAGAGAAAGGAAGAATAATGTTTGGGTCTTTAAGGGTTAAAGTTATAATGTAAATGAGTAATTATAAATGTAGGCTATGTGTTCATCGGGAATTGAGTGAAAGTGTTTTTTGTCATCTTGTTAGTTATATGGCTGTAAAATTGTCCATGCCAAGTTGAAACCTGTAATCAAATGTCATCCAAATCCAACACAACAAACTCCAGATCATACTATTTAGATTTTAAATTTGATTATTGTTGAGAATCCTTTTTAAGTGTTATTGATTTAAATATTGTTGATTTAAACTATTATGTTTTAATCAACTGGGTTAAGACAGGGTTATAAACCAGTCTTCTGTAGCATGTTTTGCAGTAGTTTGGTTTTCCATGGGTTAAGTTTTGTTTACCAAAAAAAAAAAAATCTTTAAATATGTGATTCAGATGACATTTGTTTCCTCTGTCCTCACAGATGTCCAACATCACAGTGACTTACCGTGATGGGAGGGTGGCACAGTTGGAGCAGGTCTACATTCGTGGAAGCAAGATCCGCTTTTTGATTCTACCTGATATGTTAAAGAATGCTCCAATGTTGAAGAGTATGAAAAACAAGAACCAGGGGTCAGGAGCAGGACGGGGCAAGGCTGCTATTCTCAAAGCACAGGGTGAGTGGCTTTCACTTGTGAATTGTCAACCTCCAGTCAGTTTAAATGTACTCTTCTTCTTGAATTTGCTGCTGTAGCAACTTCATTGTTTCTTTTGTTTTTTTTTTGTTTGTTTTTTTTGTTTTTGTTTTTTACATAAGTATGGGGATGGAAACTACTTGGTTTGTATAATATAGTTTTAGTTTCAGCTTAATTTGTTTTTAACCACTTAACTTTTTTTTTTTTTTTTTTTTAAAAAGCAATATGGGTTATTTGCAAGGTTGTGAGATTCAAATTGAAAAAGATTCAGTACTGAAAGTAGTCCCAAATAGAACTCCGTGACTTCTTGCTGCCAAAACGACAGGTAGTACTGCAAACTGCTTGTATTAAAAATGCCCAGCTAAAAATTGAAGATAATATCTTATCCACCCTAAACAATCAGCTTATGTATGGAATAAATGTTAAAAGATGACACTGAAAAAGATTTTCTTTATACTTGAAGGCAATTAAAAAACAATACAGTTTGAATTGGTCCCTGGTTTTAATGAGGACTTGTTTTTTTTTTAGTTTTATTTCAGTTAAAGAAAATGTTTTTTTTTCTCTCCTGAATACTGTAATTTCTTTAATGATTATCTTTGCCAGAAGCATTTCATTTCCCCAGAGCTGTCTGAGCATAAGATAATTATCTCATACATTATAACTTTATGAGGACACAAAATCTATAACACTGCACACACTTATATTCTCAGCTGCACCAGGCGAGATTTATCTTGAAAAGACAATTTAACAGATGGGAAATAGTGATTATCTGTAATCGTGGGATAATTATTCCAGGTCATGTGCCATTGTTGCGTCATTCTGACCTTTCAAAATAACATTTTCTCCTTGCGTATCTCAACAGTGGCTGCACGGGGTCGAGGCCGTGGAGGAATGGGAAGAGGAAATATCTTCCAGAAGAGACGATAACTGCTCTGGATTTAAGAGTTCATTGTATAGTCCTTTTTGTTTTTTAACATGTTTTTCTTCCTTGGATTGGATATTTTGGGTATTGTTTTCAATCTCATGCTTTGCAGTTTATTGTTAATTTCATTTTTTATGAAAATAAACACTTCAAATTGATGCGCCACTTTTCAGTTCAATTTGTAATTTTATTTCACTTTCAACCACATTCATTTGAAAGATTTAAATTTATTAGTAGATTATTGACGTGGTTAGCAGTCTTGCTAAAATGACTTGGTGTGTGGTGGAACTTTCAATCGTATAAACACTTCGTCAGGAGGTTGTCACTCACTTGAACCTTCTGTGGCAGGGGTCACCAATCCTGGTCCTCAAGGGCCAGTATCCTGCATGTTTTAGATGTGTCCCTCTTCCAACACGCCTAATTCAAATGATGAGCCTTTCATCAAGCTCTGCAGAAGCCTGAGAACGACCATCAGGTGTGCTGGAAAATGGAAACATCTAAAAGATGCAGGATAGTAGCTCACGAGGACCATGGTTGGAGACCACTGTTCTGTAGTATTGAAAATACTTTACTTTGTCTTATGTTTTGTAATAGTGGAATAAGTTTTTAGATTAAGTAAAAGTACCAATGCAGTAATGTAAACAATTTTACAAGTGAAATTCATCCAAGTAAAATCTTATTCTGGTACATAAGTGTTGGCAATGCATAATGTAAGTAAATGCAAATACAGTTTATGAATATTTATTTAAATTAAATCATGACAAATTGTTGGGCAATTATAACTTAGGTGTCTGAAACGTGAGCCTGATGAAACTGGAAGCGACAAAAAAGCTCAAACCATTTGATATCTGTCTATTGATGAACTTAGAACTAGGTATTATTTTTACCAATGAAATTTCCCCCGAGACCTATGCATTGTTGTCATCTGTAGTAAACAAGAGTGACAACTGTACTTAAAAATAAATAAATGCCGTCTACTGCACAGAACATTCCATGAGGAAATAATGTATCTTGGTTGTTCCAATCAAGGCAACTGTTTATATAGAAAGACAAAACTTTATCTTCTCTGGGTCTCAGGGTGGTATAGTCAGTCATTTGTGAACAGAAATCAGCATAAAAATTAAACATTACATTATAATGACCTTGGATGTGTACTTGGGTAATTGAGTGTAATTCTATGTTTTATTCACTGTTCAGGCCAAAAAAAACCAAAACAAAACCATTGCACATGCAATATTTAACTGCACCACCTTTGGTTTTGATTACAGGAGCCATTCACTGTGACATATTTTTGCTTCAGAATGCTTACATAGTGCCACAGTAAGGTTCATAATAGTTTTTCCATCCGTAGTTGCATTAATTCTTTTATTAATGATGCAGAATCAGACTGCTGCATCAAGTCTTCATCACATTCCCAGTTAGTGTGGACTTTCTGTTGGCTAATCCATGTGTGGAAATGATGTCTCATTTCTCCCTGAACCATTCTGTCACAAACCTGATGATCCTGATCAATCCTGGCATTGTCCAATCTTTTAGATGTTAAAGACATGAGAGGACGCTCACTGCAGAGTTTAAATAACCTGTTCCAGCTGAAACATTATTAACCACTGCAGTATTTACCCATGGAAGGATCTGAAGTATTTGCTGAGTTAAATCCATTTATTTTTTATTTTAAATTGTTGTTGTTTTTTTTAACTTGTCTTGTCCAGCATCCTGACAGCAGAATGGTAGTCTGGCTGCCTTTTGGTGCTGAACAAGTTTTCTTTGCCAAGGAAAACTTCATAAAAGTATATGAGGCTTCCCTTGATATTCTGTCTTTATTATGAGTTTTGTTGAACCACATTTTGAAAAAGAAAAAAAAATTGATTAAAAATCCATCTGTTATTTATTTAGGCCAGGCTGTTTATTTAGCTCTAAATCGCATAAAGTGTCCCCTCATGTCTTTAACATAAAACACATTGGACAATGGATTGATCAGGATCATCAGGCATGTGACAGAGTGATTCAGGGTGAATGAAACTTCATTTTCACACACGGATTAGCCAAAAGAAAGTCAATATTCTAATTCAGGATGTGAAGACTTGATGCTGTGGTCTGATACTACATCATCAATAATAATAATTAAAAAAAAAAAATGCAACTATGGATGGAACAAATATTATGCACCTTATTGTGACACTATATAAGCAAAAAAAAAAAAAAAATCACAGTGAATGTCTCCTGTAATCAAAACCAAAGATGGTGCAGTCACGTATTGGATATGTGATTTTTTTTTTTTGGCTGGGCAGTGTATATTTTATTTTAGTCAGGTTTGTGTATTGAAGTCAGTGTGCTACTTCCGGTTACACCACCGGGGGGCGCCAGTTGACAACTTGCTTGCTCGTAGAAATCCCAGGAGCCGTGAAGTGTTATTTTGAGCTCGTGAGATAAACCAAAGGGGAACCAAACCAAACCAAGCCTACACATCCACCTCCGCAGCTGCCGCTTTGTACAGACCCGTGTCGCTATGAAACTTTAATTGTGTGCAGCCGTTTTCCCTGCACTTCCTCCGGCAGAAACACGGGACCTGTGTGCCCAGTTGGATTGGTCCATCAGTCTGTGGATGCTCTCCCTTCCACAAACAGCGACGCTAGCTAGCTGTCGTGTAAAGCTACTCACACCTCCGCGGAAGACGAAAAACATCATCCAAATACTGGGTTTAAGCCTGACATACGCGTAAAGGTAAAGCTTTATTTGAACAGCGGACACTTTCTGTTATTGTCTTGTGTGTTTTTCTTAACGGGCGTTTCTTGAACGTTTCTCAGTCGCCGTAGCATCCTGCACTAGTGTCCACCAACATCTGTCTGTTGACAGATGAGGCAGCTGCTAACGTTAGCTGAGGTGCTTGGATTTGGGCTTAGAGTTAAGTTAGCTAGCTTAGTGGGACATCAGATAACGGTCTCACTGTTTTCTACGTGAGAATGTGATAGTAACTAAACCCTCAAACAATGTTAATGTAATCGACAGCATCCTTCCGCACTTTGGAGTTAGCTATCATTGTACTTGGTAAGCTATAGCTTTTAAGGTCCACACGAAAATTGACTGTGATCACATCTGAAACTGAATAATTAACACAACAAAACATGTTATTCTATGTGTGTGAATTTGTGACATTATTTCCGCTGTCACTTAAGTAAACCTTCGCTAATGCTATTAATGGAAGCAGGTTTGTTTTTCCATTATCTTATAAATGGCTTGTTAAAACTTAACCCTTTCATGCATGAATTATTAGAATCTTAATCAAGATTTTTTTTAAAACCGGTTTTTATTCCTCTTTAAGCATGAAAAAACAATGCGAGTGATTTTTTTTTCATGAGTTGAGGTTTTTTTTTGTTGTTTTTTATGGAGCTGCAAAAATGCCCAATCGGATGGATACCAATGCGTTTGATTTTTGAAGCAAAGAAACATGTATTTACTGTTAAACTGTGTGAAAACTATGAAATAAGTACATTTTAAATGGTGCTAATCTGATTTTTTTTCGCATATTTTAACTTACTCTAAAAATAGTTATTACTCACTTCTTGTAGATAATATGCAAAATAAATAAATAAATAAATAAATAAAACGAAAAATACAAACAAACTTAATTACAGTCTAATAGCAATCAATAATTGACACTCAAACATGTTAGTGCAGATCAGGTTTATCAAGAACAGTAAAGTTACAATAATTGTATGAACTGCAGTGTATTATGGGATGGTGCATAAGTATCCACTGTGTTGGCTGAGATGGAACTAAAACAATAAAATCTATGAATATATAAGAGAACAGCTGTAGAAGAACTGTCCACTGTAGTGACCACTGTGCATGAAAGGGTTAAAGTGACATGGACATATCCTTTCAGAGGTTGTGTCCATTTGCCATGTGTTTTCCCAGTATGTTAGCAACTGCAAACATATGTGTTAGATAAATTGTTGCACGCTATAGTGATGCAGGTTCTGTGGTCAAAATTAGTGAACATACGTGTTGTGCCAAGGTATGTATCCCCACTCAGAATTTGTTCCCTTGGCCACAGGAGCATAATTTTGACTTTATCTCAAAATTATGGCTTACCATTGGGGCAGTTTTTTCAGGCACAGAAAAGAAATATGGTGAGTCATAATTATGACAAAAAATTGAAATTATGAGATTAAAAAATTGAAATCATGAGGTAGAAAGTCATCATAACGACATAATAAAGCCATAATTATGAGATACATAGTCGAAATGATGATCTTAAAGTTGAACTTATACGGTAAAAAGTCGTAATTACGAGATAAATAGTTGAAAGTATGAGATAAGAAACCCATAATTATGAGCTAGAAGTCGAAATTACAAGGTAAAAAGTCATAATAATGACATAAGAAAGCCATAATTAAGAGCTAAAAGTTGAAATGAGGTAAAAAGTTATAATGATGAGATAAAAAAGTCAGAATTATTCTTCCGAGGCCAGGGAAAACAATTCTGAGCAGGGATATTTACCTGGGCACAACACCTATAACCAATATCTGTTTACAGATTTAGGTGAGTTTCTTAACCCTGTTGGTGTAATTGTGTAATAAACTGAAGAGGCTGTGCATAGAGCTGCAGTTAAAACATGTTACTGGCCCTGCTGGTTTTTGAATGGGAAGTCGTCAAATGACACAAAATTGACTGGCATTTGTTTTGATGATTAATCATTGAAGTATCAGTGCTAAACATTTCATGGAAGGGTTTTCTACTTTGTGTCTTACATCAGTATCAAGCCTATATTTTTTAGTGTGGTGATAAATTAGCAGATGCAAGTTGCCATTCTAAGCTCTGTATACTGTGATGAGTATATATATATATATATACAGACACACACACACACACACACACACACACACACACCCACATAGATATATATATATATATATATATATATATATATGTTTGTTTGTTTGTTTTTTACCATTGTACTATATGATTAGTGTCACAAAATATAATGACTTAATTAATCTCATTAATTATTAGAATGGAGATGGGCTAATAGTTCTACAGTAGCCAACAGTTGTATATTTTGGGAATAACTGTAATGTCTTCCAGTTAACACGTTTCTGACATTAATGGTCAGCTCTGATTGTGCGATAACTCTACTTGGCTGTAGACTCATCCCTCCATTTACAGGAGCTTATCTCCTACACTGCTCCGCAGGTTGCTGACAGGGTTGCCCTGTTGATCTTTTAATGAAGCCTCCTCAGCTCCAGATGGCTCTGTGTTGTACTTGTATGTCTGCAGGACAGCGTCTGTGTCATTATTAATGCTGTACATGGCTTGGACCCCCCACAATCTCAGATAAGTCCCCTCTTCCCCTCCCCCTCTGTGCAGATAGTGAAGGTCAGGTCATGTGACTTTTGTTATGATAAGAGACACAGTACGGCATCTGGAGCCAGGCAGCATCTGTTGGTGTTTCACAGGGCTCAGATCTAACTGCTTGTTCTTCAGTGAGCTGCAGGGATCACCAGGGATCAGGGAAGTTTAGAGCTTTAGCCTACACTTCAGTTATCCACTATGTACAGTATCCTTATCCAGGAAATGTAAGAGAAATGGCTGAGATTGTGGGCTTATCAGCTTTTTAACCTAGTTAACAAGGATATCTGACAAAGAGGAATCTAACATTGCAAGGGTTTTGCTCAAAGCTTAAACACAGCTTTAACTTCTAGTTTAATGTTGCTGTGATTGATAAAATGAATAATATGAAGGACATACTCATTTTGTTCAGTTTGCATTGTCAGATATTTTCAACAATGCTAAAATTTTCAGTTTATTTTATGTTATTTATACCCCATTTTGCACCAAACAAAGACATCTTAATTATAAAAAGATAACTGTAATGTGACAGTTAAAGTCTTGCAGGGCTTTGTCTTTGAATGTGCAATTGGGGCTGATTGAGGAAAAGTGAACATCAACATGAAAAAGTACATTTGCACACATCAATTATCAAGTAGGTATTTTTTAGCAAAAAGATTTTATGAAACTGTTATCCTTTTTAAAATACCACTTGAACAAAAATGTTAAACAATTTTAGTAATTGTGCTTTTTACACCATATTTGTTGCTAAAACTTACATCTAAAAAATTTGAAAATGTATTCAATCTGTCTGATTATATAGATGATTTAGTTTCAACTATTAGATTTTCATTGTTTTGTGAATATTATTTATATTTATGAGTTTGAACATTTGTTAGTTTATCCACATTACCACAAAAATACCAGTTTTTCATTTTCAAATTACTTACAATTCAAATATTTTAGTGAAACTTTAAGAAAATAATGATCTATTGATATATTTTGGGTCATACATACAAAGGTAAAGATTCATCCCTGTGTTACTATGGCAACCTGTCCATGTGTGACCACATACTCAGGTCAATAAAACTAAGACTTAAAATTTGCCTCCAAATTTTATTTTTAGCATAATTGAACAGAATGTCTAAAAGGTTTTTGTCCTACTTGATATCAATTTCTGTGGAGAACCGCATGTTTTGAATGTTTGCTTAAAACTTAAAAAATGTTCAACCATTTTAAGTGCATGTGTCATTGAGCAGGAATTTGACATTTTTCACCTAAAAATTTTATCTCCCCAAATTTTGTTTTCTATAATGTTAAAGTGCTTATAAATACCTAAACAGTAAAAAAAAAAAAAAAACTGTCAACTTAACTTTTAGGGAGTTGAATTTAACTCAGTTTCAGATAACATTTGGTTCCACTCAAAATTATAATAAAATTTGCTCTATGGCCGGTTTATAGTTTTCACATAGTTTATCAGTAAATACATGTTTCTTTGCTTCAAAAATCAAACACATTGATATCCATCTGATTAGATATTTTTATAGCTCCATAAAAACAACTGAACTCATGAAAAAAAAACTTCAGTCGCTTTGTTTTTTTCATGCCTAAAGAGGAATAAAAACAGGTAAAAAAAAAAAAATCTTGATTAAGGTACTCATAGTTCATGCATGAAAGGATTAATGATCAGCTCATCATCAAGCTCTGCAGAAGCCTGATAGCAGGTGTGCTGGAAGAGGGAAATGTCTAAAACATGCACAATACTGACCCTCAAGGACTGGAGTTTCCTACCGCTGGCTTAGGTCATGTAAGACACACATTGGCAGTGGTTTGGAGGATTCACAGTTTTATTTTTATTTATTTTCGTTCTTTCAGTTGTACAGTGTTGGTACATACTGGCACTGAAACCTTGTCAGAACCACCTCAGCTTGAATTCAGCTGCCATGTGTTCATTTCCTTTGCTCCAGTGAGTCCTGCTGGTCAGCCTGTGATTTCTCGAGTCAAAATCTGTTCAGAGATAAAATGAGCTACTTTTGACTCGAAGCACATATTTCCAGGTCCTGCTGGGAAGAGAATGAGGTTAGCTGTAATATTTTTGCCTCGCTATGAGTAGTAAATGCACTGTAATGTAATACGTTAGTCTTTCCGTCGATGAAGAAACTGCATTAATGCTTTTTCAGTGGAAGAAGGCCTTAAGTTGCTTTGCTTTACCATTTATCTAAGATCAAAGTAGGTCAGGCTTGGTAAGTTGGCTCTCTTCTATGGATATAAAAAGCCCACTGTAGCTGGTGCACTGTGAGTTTCATCTTGGGCCACGTCTCTGTATATCTGCTCTCTATTAAAACTGAACTCACATGCTTGGGCACATTGTGACACTGTTTGTACGCAGAGTTAGTGTGTGTTAAAAGTCAAGCGTGGTTTGAGAGCTACTTAAAAGTCAATTGTGGTTTGAGAGCTACTTTTTGAAGGTGGAAGACACTTGAACACCACAAAGGCCAGAGCAGTGTCTGTTTTCAAGAACTGAATGCCAGATATGACACTTAGAAGATGAGAATAACACTGGTCTACAAGTAAAATGCTTCCAGAATAAAAGCTGCTTAAAACTTTACCACATCTAAGTCATAAATAAAGAAAAATTAAGTAAAAAGTCATAGTTGGTTGTACTTTCTAAGATACAGTCTTGGGCCAAAATGTGAAATTCTGAGAACTGATGAGAGAATGGGTTTAATTTAAAAGAAATATTTGTCTCAGAGTCACCAGATCTACCTCTAAACCGTGTCTCCACATTATAATACATTCACTTTTCCGGTTATTTCTAGTGAAATATTCATGACACCATTGTATAAATGTACATAAACCAACATATATGCGTAATAACACACCATTATATATAGTGAAAACATGAGCTAAACAGCACTTTGGTCATTTGTTTTCTGATTCATCTTATTAAACTATGTAAGATTTAACACATTTAATGTCTGAAACAGAGATTTTCTAAGAAATTGTAGAGCAGTGTTATTGGTTTCTAGCTTTGCAATTACAGATTATTTTAGGTGCTCAGGTCAACTGAACAGCTGCCAAGTATCAGTTGCTAATTTAATAATTTAGATGATTATTCTGTCAAAAAACAATTGCTCTACATCCTTTTTGATCAGGACATACTGACATAAATCTCTTCTAGTGTTAGACTTAAACATATGTCATGTTAGAAAATTTGTACTAGTTTCTGACTGAAAGATTAATTAGACTGGAGTAAGAAGTTTCAAGCCTGATGTAACGTCCTACATTAATGACAAAGAAAGACACCAGACAGATTAGAAGAGCTCAGGGGCAAAGAAAGTTCAGGGTCTGTTTCATAAGTGTGTTTGTGACTAGGGGTGTTAGAAAATATCGGTTCTGCAATATATCGCGATATTTCATTTCACAATACTGTATCGATATTAAAAAAAGTACTGTATTTTTAGATATTTATTCAATTGCAGATATAGCAGAAGTTCATTTTTGTTGTTTTTCTTTATTGCTTCTATTTTATTTATTATTATTTAACACTGTTTTATTAAATAATGCTTATTTGAAGTGTCCTAAAAGCACGTTTTACTGTTCCTCTGTTGGGATCGCACAAAAATAATGTTATGAACCAATAAAATGTGAACATTTGAGGAGGATCTTAAACTGTAATGTCTGTAAAATAGAATTTTAGCTTTAACAGAAGAACATTTTGTGATACAGCATTAGATCCTGTTGTGATCAAATAAATATGCATTTAGTATTTGTGCATATTTCTGGTGTGATTCAATTCTTCAAGGAAACAATCATTTTTAAGAGAAACAAGCAAAAAATTGCCTTTTTAACAGTATCATGATATATCGTATCATGATCTTAGAATTGTGATTTGTATCGTATTGCCAGATTCTCGCCGGTACACAGCCCTATTTGTGACTACTCTAGCACTGGGGAATATGGTCAAGAATAATCATGATAAAAACAGTTTTATATCAGTGGATATCGATAATCATCACAATTATAACTGGATGATAAGGGGAAAAAAATAAGGCTCTGTTTTTCTTTGTTCGGTGTTGTGGCCAAATTCCAATTTTAACTGATAGTTTTCTGTCTCCATGAACTGAAGACAAAGCTTTATCTTAATCCTTTCATGCGTACTGATCACTCCAATGGACAGTTATTCTACAGCTGTTCTCTTCTATGCTCATGGTTTTTGTTGTTTTAGTTCCATATCAGCCAACACAGTGGACACTTATGTGCCATTCCATAATACACTGGCATTCATACTGTTACTGTAACTTTGACTGTAACTTGATGAACCTGATCTGCAGTGACATGTTTGATTGTAAATTAGTTGCTTATTGTTATTAGACTGTAATTAACACAGTTTTTTTGTTTTTTTTTGTTTTGCATATTATCTCCACAAAGTGAGTAATGACTAGTATTACAGTTAAAATGTGAGAAAACATCAAATTACCACCATTAAAAATGTTTTTACTACACAGTTTTCACACAATATATCAGGAAATAGAGTGGACATTTCTGCAACTCCATGAAAAATAGGTTCATAAGAAAATTATCCATCACATTGTTTTTTTCATGTCTAAAGAGGAATAAAAACACTCAAGAAAAAAAATCATGATTTAGCTTCTCATGATTTATGCATGAAAGGGTTAAAGTACTCTCTCTTTACTAAAACTAGTATTTGAGTGAAAAAACACGTTCGCAGATAATATGTTGTAAGAAGTAAATTTGTTGTATTTTTAATTTTTGCTTGAGCAACAAAGATCTGTGGAACAATAATATTGATTTTGAAATTTAGGGATTTCTCACAGTTTGCAGGAAACCAAACCTCAATTAGTCAACTTCATTTGATACTTTTGTCACCTTTAATCACAATCATAACAGATTGATGTCAGAATTTCAACCAATGTCAGAATTGCACGTAGAAGAACCACTTTTAGTCAGAATGTTTTATCTTTAAATGGTGTGCAAAGCTGGAACAACCTTCCTGTCACAATTAGACAGAGCACCACCTTTGCCTTTTTTAAGGGGAAGCTGAAAGCATGGCTGCTAGAAAACCAAACATGCAACCACCTGTAATGCCATGGGTTATCGTCAGAGTCTCTTTCAGCTGTTATATGTGTACAAAATTTACACAACACTCCTGTGTATATTTCTACGTGTTATTGTTTCTTCCATTAGTTGTGCTTACATAATATATTCATGTGTCACACATAGTGCAATATTTACACACTTCTGTTTTTGCAATTGAGTGTGGGGACTCGTGCAATACAAACTGGCACTTTACACTAATGTACACTTTAGGGCTTTGTGCAATACAATCTGGCTCTTCTGCATTTTAGCACTTGTCACTTTATCCCGCTCCTGTGCACTTTCTCCTTAAACAAATTGGTCTTCCAACCTGCATTATAATCTATATGTACACTATGATATGCGTCCCTCAAATGTCTTCTCTGTTTGTGCTTGTATTATTGATGCTGTTTATTCATCCAAATTTGTTTTGTGTCACTGGGGCTATGGATGGAAATTAGCAATACACTACAATCCGGCATTTTTACATGATTTTAATGTTCATTAATATGCACTGTCCCATTCAAATAAACAAATAAATAAATAAATAAATTCCTTTTAAGTAAATGCTGGCTTGTACCCGAGTCAGAGTTGATAAAGAAACCTGAACAGTTATTTCCTGTTTTATTTATGGTCAGAGCAAGAAGCGTGAACACTCTCCAAGCAGCATTTTGTGAGTTTAGAGGTAGAACATTCAAAACGATGATAAATAGTACAACGTTTGTTCAACTAACTTCTTAAACTGAGAAGTGGTAATAGCTGACAAAAATATAAATGAGGATCATATAGGCCTTAATTTGTCTTTGGTAAATAAAGTGTAACACAAGAAACGGTAGGAGAAATTATCTTCAGGAAATGTAAAACTGCTGGAACACAGCAGCAAAGCAATGAGATTTGTCAGGCTATTTAGCTAAGAGTCCTTTTTTTATTCCAGAAGGTAAAGGTTTTCTGCTAGAATGAATTTTGTGGAGCAGTGTGACACATTTTTAGAATTGAAAAAAAGTCTTAATTTACCCAGAAATCATGGCAAATTAGTCCTAATTCAGACTTGAACAGCAGATATATTTAGACATCTCTCTGAAATCTGAATATTATTTCGATCTAAACCTTCGTCATCAGTCTATCTTTGTAAAACTGGCCCCAACTCTTGAAACAACTATGCATGGTATGAGTGTGTGTAGATCAGTGTTGATTCCTGTTTTTGTGAGTTTACATCCCCATATATAGGCTGGAAGTGGAGGTAGAGAGGCCACCTGCAGTGGGTGTCTCTTCCCACACATTCCTCTTTCTGAACTTGGCTTGAGCTGCTGCTGTCTTTTTTATTTTATTGTATTTATTTATTTATTTTTTACATGCCACCCTTTGTTTTGCTGTATCTCTCAGCTCCCACACACTGCCACAATACTGTCAAAACCATGATGGAAATGTTGAGTCTCTGTCTTCCCCCTCACCTCTGTCCTCTCTCTCCCACTGATAATGAGTAGATAATAAGCTGATTGGACTTAGAGATGAAAATGTCTTTTTTGAAATGCCAAAAACTCCTTCTTTAGATACTGTGGTGATGATAATCGACTTTGCTGTGTAACTGACAGTAAAAATATACTGAACTGTTGCTTGCTTAGACCAATCAAATCTGTTCTGGATTAAATTTGCAACACTTGACAGGTTTGCATGAATTAATTAGCACTTAACAGAATGTGTGGAAAAAGTCCAGACTCCTCGGGTGTTTCATATGGAAGGAACTGCTTCTACTTATGCTGCAGCGCCGCCGAACACAGTGTCTTCTACACTCTTTTATTACACCCACACCTCAGTTCATTTAAGCCAAATCAAGCACTATACGCTCCAGCTGTGTACAAAGTTAATTAAGTGTTTGTCGTACATTTCAATACTGTCACAATCTATATTTATTATTGACTTAAAAATCGAAATGCCTCCGGTCCTGGATCCTACATAAGCATTACTTGTAGCCAGGTCAGTTTTGCTTCATGCCCCCACACCCTACAATGAGTAACTGATTCATCTCTAATGTAGATCATCCGTTATTGTGGACAGAATAGCCATTTAATTACCATTTTAATCAATTACTATGTAATACTGACAAATGGATGGTTCTGGTTTGTCAAACAAGATGGTGTCTCAGTATGTTGGAGGATGGTCAGAAAAACACAAGCTGCTTGAGGACTTCACCTAGAAAGCAGTGATTGCCATTTTACTGACCCATTAACATTTAGAAACAGGATTTAAGTCTTGTTTTCTCAGTACGTCAGCTGAAGAAAATCATAGTATTCTAAAAAAAATGTTTGAAAATGCAGTTTCAGGCAAAAAAATAGTTATTTTTGGGAGGAGGCTCACCCTAAACCGTACTGCACAACCTCACTGTCCTCATACTGTTCATTAAGTTCTGTGTTGCCTTCTGAATTGGCATTTCATGGTATCTACACTGAAACATGGTGATGGATGAAAATATGAAGATTATAAGAACTAGTATGTGAGAAATCACCCTCGAGTTTCATCTGGTCATTAGCAATTCCTTGAGGATATTTTCCTTTAATGCAAACTATTCTTAGTTACATGTGCTGGTCAGAGATAGCTGAAAAGGCTCCGTAACAGTAAAAGGCCTATGAACTGTTTGTTTAACAGCAGAGAATGGTTGAGTCATAGATAAGTTTTAATCCTCAGTGTTACGGTACAGTTAAACAGTAGCGCCATGAGTTACTGAGTAGAGCTGCACGATATCAGCAAAAGTTGTGATATGTGATATGGATGTGCAGCATTGTGTTTACGATAATATTGCAATATTTCTCGTTCACCTAAAGAAATACCAATTTGAGCTGATAAAAGTGTTCCTTAACAATGTTCAAATGAGCCAACTGTTTGTATGTGACTCAATTCTTTAGAATTTC
>JAQQZY010000005.1:5307203-5317254 GCA_030068375.1 Ostorhinchus rueppellii
TATCTATCTATCTATCTATCTATCTATCTATCTATCTATCTATCTATCTATCTATCTATCTATCTATCTATCGTGTTCCTTAAAAATACAACAGATTTTACTTCATAATTTATATGTAGAAATTCATGGCAGATGGTTGTTTGTGTTGTGTTAAAACATTCAACCTCTAGATGGCAGTATTGTAAGCTATATTCAGCCTCAAAACCAGTGTAACAATCTAAGTACTGTATTGACAGGTTATACTAAAATATTTTCCCAAAACTACACTTTAAAAAATAGTAGTGCATTACCTTGCAACATACTAAAAGTCCATTAGAATTAGTGCTGATGGATAAATCATATTTCTTTTAGCATCACAAAAAAAAAACAAAAAAAACAAACAAAAAAAAAAAAAACCCAAAACAACTGTATGAACCATAAGGGAAAAAAACCCACAAAACATCAGAATAAGTAATAAGGCATGTGGTGGTTGTGTTAAATTTATTCAGTACAAGTATGTTATGAACTATGAACTACAATGTGTATCTTTTACTCGTCTCATGGTTGAATAAAATTTTTCATCAACTGTGGACAATTATCGATGCATCTCAGTGTATGTTATCTTCTGTTTTACTGAGTCCTGCACATATCTTGAGGCCGTGTATAATCTGAACAGCTGCACATTTTCACTACCGGTGTCTCTGTGACCCATCATAGAATAGAAACTTAACACGTTCAGGTGTGAAGATTCAATGGCTTCACAGTTCCATTTAATTCTGTTCACAACATCTTAAAAGAAAATGTGTCACACCTCTAGTGATATATATGACTCAAATGCATAACTTAGTCCATCCAGAAACTGCAGAATAACACTTCACAGACACTCAAAAATCACCTTTTGCTTTGTTTTCCCCTTTCCTTTTTTTTTTTTTTTTTATTTGTTAATTAATTAATCAACCCCCTGATGTTTCCCTGAGGCCATTGGTATTTATCCCAGGTTAAATCAATACATCTGTTTTATAGTGAGGTGAAAGTGGCTGAAAATGTCTCTTTTGAATATAATCAAAAGAGTCGGGCACAAAGTTGAACTATGTGATAAAACTGTCACATAATGCTAACACATTTACAAAATTCTTCAAGAAAAACTGTTCAGACAAGTTTATGATGACATAAATACTGTATCCCTTTGTGCAGAAAAACACTTTCCAGGCAATTCACTTATTTGGCATTATGCAATAACACACTTCTATTCTCATCCTATACCTCGTACTTGTTTTGAGCTGTCAGTTCAGCCTGATGAAAGCATCTGTTTACTGCCTCCTGCAGGTACAGTATCAATATTCAGGGCCATACATATGTTTGTGATTGCACTACATTTAACGCAATCTCTAATCTGCATGTTGTCGTCAATGCTGATAACTCTTCATTCTAATTCAAGTGAAAAACACCAAAAAAAGATGAAGGATGGGAATCAGAGCACAGGAGCAGACTGTGTGAAAGACCAGATTAGGTGAGGTATTTCTGGGGCACAGAGATAAGAAACCTTTTTAAAACTGCTGAAAAGCCCAGTTACTTGAGGACTTTCATGAGTTTTGGTGTGTTAACTTACTCGTGAGACAAAACAGTTAAATTATGTTGTCTGCTTAGTTACATTTTCGTTTCTTTTTGTCACAAGAACTGCACCTAATAATTGTTTGGTCCACAACAACACAGCGATGTTACATTTACTGTGGTAGAGAAGGAAGGAAATGTGTTGTACATTTCAAGATGGCAAAATGAGATAATTTTGACTGATTTTGGTATAATTTAAAACAACTTCTGCAACCAATTATCAGTATTTATTCATTACATTAATAGTCAACAATTAATGGATTCATCGTTGCAGCTCTTTGTTACTTATTGAACTATCCATTTGTCCTATGTGTAAAATTATACTAACATTTTACCTAAAAACCTTTGATTTCCAACCACCTCTGTTCCCCTCCTCTCCAATTCCATCTTAGCTGTGGTCTGTTAAGCTTGAATCCTGATTATGTTGAGCTGCTTACCATTAGGCCTCCTTTACCAGTATTAGATATTTAGAAATAATCCACTCATGAACCTTCTCGTTGTCTTTTGGAACAGGTCTGGAGTAGTCTGATTTGTCTTTCATTAATATTCTCTAACAATACATGACACCCCCTCAATGGAAACAGGCCCATGTGTTGACAGTTTTCAGCTTTTATCAAGCTTTTACAGCTAAAATAACAACACAACTTTGATGTCTAAAAGAGGATGGGTCCTCAGGTGCTGTCAGAACCATGTTCCGTCTCCAGTCCTGTGATACAGAGTACAGAGTAATAGTGATGAAACGGCGATAGTGGATAGTGGAGCGCAGACTCATCTTTGTTCTTTTGGATAATTGGGAGAAAGTCATTGTTGAGAGAGAAATGTCTTCTGCATCTAAAAACTCAAAACATTTTCATCACATATAAGACTTCACTCAAGGTCTTTCATGGTATTACACTTTGATATTCCTGCAAGCAACGGCACCTTATTTGTTAAACATTAAATACTGTGTCATACTGTTGTCAGGTGAAATGAAAAAGCAAAGAATGCAACACAGGGAAACATAGGATACGTATCTTTAATTAGATTTCCATTGAAAGGATTCTTTGTTTTTTTCCTTAAGAAGAAAACAAGAAAGCTCTCTCAAACTCCTGAGTCAGTGCTCTTCACATCATGGTCATTTCAGCCCAATAAATAGAAACAGATAAATAAATTACTGTTTTTCTCTACACAGAATATCAGATTTTGTCCTTTTAGCTATGGCGTAAGTTGTTTGTTAAGTTGACTAGATCTGCGTTCACCTTTGTTGCTTGAAATTAACCAATGTGTGTGATGTTTCTAAGGTAAAGTGTTAAAGAATTTCCATTTAATCCAGGTTCTCTCCAGGGTGCCATCTTTGAGAATTTGGCAGCTTAAATGCTTCTGCTGGAGCTCGAGTGGCTCAACAGTGTGACAGGTTGTGTAACTGTTGAGTTTTAAATCCGGAGTGAAAACATGTACTACGTGACTCAGGCTGAGAGAGCACTTGTCTGTGCCCGAACAAACCGTAGGCCGGCACTGCAATGTCAGAGAGAGGGCAAAAGCAAATAAAAAAACAGAGTTCTGCTAGTAGACAGATAGAGAGCACTCATCAGTCAGACTGTTTGACTTGAACATAAAATAAATTATGCACATAATGATACAAATATGAACACTTCCACGCAAAAGAGGACAAATGGAAAATATACTATCATACATTGGTTGAAAACATCTTTACCTCTGTTTATATGTGCGTGTGTTTTTGTTGGTATGCAGGGCTGGGTCCAGTCAACCATAACATCTTTAGGATAACTGGAAACTTTACCCCATGTGCACTGTAAACATTCTTCATACTAATCACTTAAGCTGTCGTTATTTTGGCACATGCATTTCAAGCCATTGCTGTGCACTGCTGTCATTGGATGAACCGTGTCTCCTTAAAGCTGTGTATGACTTTTGTCACCAATTTTTAGTCAAATCTGTAAAACGGGAGTCATAGCCTAAGAGGCACTTCACACAATAATGCTCGGGGCTGAAAAACGCAAAATATTTTACCGGATGTCCATATCGTTTAGATGGTAATGGTGTTTTGGGGGGTTGAAAATACAAAAAAGTGAAACCACCCTTCAGAGTGGGAATCTCTGCTCTGAAATATTGTGCAATGACAATAAAGACAATTCTATTCTAATTCTATTCTAAATCTGAAAAACGCGCCATCGTGTAAAGGATGAAAAGCGCAAAACTGCATTTCTCGTCACATAGAAATGACATGACAAACATGCGACAGGACCGGAAAAACAAGTAAACAACATGTCGAACCCTGTGGTGGAGGTTCAACTTCCCCTAGCCGCTATAATTTATATCCAAGAGTCCTTTCAGCAACTGATAAGAATCCTGATAGAGAGTAGTAGAGAACAGAGACCAAGAATGAACTACATTCTACAAATTCTTGACAGTCCAATACAGAGGGGGTGACCTAGACAGCTGTGGATGGGACCTGGGATGACTTCTACTGTTATGTTTACTGTATCTCATGCGCTAGGCGTGAACAGGTAGAAGAGAAGTAAAAAGATTCTGGGCAGACACTCTTGGGAGTGTTGCCACCTAGCCATCTGGCATGTATACAGCATGCATAGATATGAAATTTCACACACTTTTGCATTTCCATTTGCACAGATTTCACCCAGAAATGCTCGTCTAAATGCAGAGTTAAAAGTTAGAATGAAATGCCACTTTTGCGCTTTTGGTTCAGATGGTTTTCGTGTAAATGTATCACGAATCTGTTAGTCTTCTGTTAGTAATCTGGCTAGTCATGGTGAACAACTTTGAAGTGTACGCCATCACAAGCAGTCTGTCTGTTTACATACCAAACCAATATGTCATTCAGGCCTTTTTGGAAATTTTGTTGTGGGAATGGGAATTCCATGCAGCCGCAATTTGCCCGCAGCAGCAACAAACAAAGAAATGGATTCATTGCTTCTTGCTGCTGTGGCTGAGTGGAATTCTGAAACGGCCCAATGCATGTGATGGAGTACACTTCAAAGATGTTTACTGTAAGGGAAGGGATTCCATTGCTTAATCACAGAAAGAGTAATGGATTCATGATACTTAGACTATTACTCAGGTTTTACAAATTTTATGAAAAATTTGGGATGAAAGTCATATGTAGCTTTAATGTTCCCTGACAGAATCTAACAATTATGCCTGAAAAAACTGTCTGCATTTAAAAGATCTGCATAACAAATATAAATGGGAAACACATTTCTCAAATATGGTAATAATTGTCCTTTTTAAGATATACTTTGCCTGTCTTTATGCACACATGTGGCTGCTGAAGATGCCAAAAGACATAATTGCTATGTTTCCATTTGAAGTATTGCATTAGAAAAGGTTACGAGAACCTGTGAAATGTGACGGAATGTCCCCAGTTGTATACTTTCTGAAGGAGGTTTCTATGGAGAGTTAATGCACTTGATGGGAGATGAAAAAAACCTTTTCTAAGATCATTGCGCAAGACTGACTGAACTGCATCAGCTTTTTCTGGCATCTTCCTACAGAAATTGTGAAAACATAGCTGAGAATAACAACAGATGAGACTGTCTCATCCATGAAACAAATAAATGTATCACAGCCGTTTTAGATTGAAAAATGGTAACTGAATGCCACAGTGTTGAAGGAGTTACAAAGGGAGATGCTAAATCCTTGCCAGAGGATTTTGAGAAGCCCTGAAACACAACAATCTGTAACATATTCTGTAGTGTCACCCTTTGACAATCTGACACACATAAACCAAACCCAAACCGGCTGACAGAAATACATCTGATTCACATTTTGGGTTGTTTTTAGGCTTTTTCCACCCATCATTTTATTTGTTCTCTTCAAATTTGCTTGACAATCATATGGAAACACAGCTATTATTTCAGGGATATGTAAGGTTATGTATGGCATCCAATCTTAATCTCTGATTTATCTTAATTTGGGAGGGCGACACGGTGGTGCAGTGGTTAGTGCTCGTGCCTCACAACAAGAAGGACCCGGGTTCGATTCCCGGGCGATCCTTGGGACCGTTCTGTGTATGTTCTCCCCGTGTCTGCGTGGGTTTTCTCCGGGTACTCAATCCAAAGACATGCATTAATCTAAATTGCCCATAGGTGTGAATGTGAGAGTGATTGTTTGTCTCTATATGTCAGCCCTGTGATGAACTGGCGACTTGTCCAGGGTGTACCCCGACTTCGCCCTAAGTAGCTGGGATAGGCTAATTAAAAATTATAGTACTATCAAGATTCCATGTTCTAATTGGCCATTTGTCAGTATAATTCATGATATTTTACAAAGGGCGTTGCATGTACTTATGTGAACCTGTGGCTTTGTAACATTAATGTTACTAATGGCGCTTTTCCACTGCAAACCCTACACCACTCTACTCAGCACGCTTCAGCATGACACGACTCTACCAACTTGATGGACCGGCACGGTTGTTTTTCCACCGCTAGCTGCTACTAGTTGGGACTAGTTGAAGTGGGTGGAGTTGGCTGGGTTGACACTGCTGTGACGTCATTTTCAGGCGACTAATAAAGTGTCACGCCACAGTCAGTAATGTAAACAACAACGATGGATCTTCTCAAAAATCTTCTCTGTTGTTTGTCTGATGTTGCTGTCCTGTCTGTCGACGTTCTCGCAGGTGTGTTTTTCCACACATGGCGAGTGATTATTTAAGATCCCCAAGCTTCATCGCACGTATGACAACATATCCTCTGACCAATCAGTGGGCTTCTCTGTTCACGTCACATTTTAGTGCTGGCTCAACACGGCTAGACCCACCTCTGAAACAAGTACGAAAAATCGGAATGGGTCCCAGGTCCACCCCCCAATGGAAAAGGAAAAAATAGGGGTGGAGTCAAACTGTGCCATATGAAACCGTTATGAAAACGTGCAGTGGAAAAGGGCCATAACACACATCACCAGATTAGTGAGTTTATTTCAGTCCACTTACAGCAGCCCAAAGTGATGCAAAAGTGCAGAGTTTCTAGTCAGAAGACAACAACATAACTCCATCACACAGCCAAAACTTCTAAAAAACCATAGTTTGATGTAACCTATATTTAACATAATTTCGATCATGGTTTGTGGCTGTACCTCAAAATATCCCCCTCCAGCCCTAGTTACAGTATATCAGGGGTGTCAAATTCATTTTAGTTCAGCCCAATGTGAGCTCAGTTGGGCCGGACCAATAAAATTCATTCCTTCATCCATTTTCTGAACCCGTTTTATCTTCCCTAGGGTCACTGGGAGACCAGGAAAATACGAGACATAATAACCCTGACACAGTAATCCAAATTTTTCACTTTGTTTTAATGTGAAAATATGACGAACTTGAACTACCATGTACAATCTGACATTTTTTAAGAAAAATAAGTAGAGTTTCAACAACATAATGTCTCAGCTTATTATTAACACGATGTACAGATCACTTTGAGTCTATTATTGTGTTAAAATTCGACTTATTTTTTTCTTAAACATTTTCAACCTGTTCATAATTGTTCAGGATGTTCACATTTTATTGTGACAATAGTTTCTAAATGTAAATATTTTCATGAGGCAATTTGACACTCTTGGCAAATTACAATATCTAATGTCTTCAGGGCCATTTCTTAATTTGCAAATTCATCCTGTAGGCTGGGTTGGAACCTTTGGCGGGCTGATTTTGGCCCCTGGGCTGTATGTTTGACACCCCTGCTGTATATGCTACACTGAGGACATAACAGAGATTTTGCTGAGCGTTTAGAGTCTCACTATCCTGAAATATATTTGACATATTTCACTCCTCAAATCATTTTACAAATATTCTGTTGAGTAAAGTGTGAAATATTAATTTCTAATACTTCCTTTATGTCCCAGCCCTTGGCTTTTGTTTGTATGTGTGTGTGAGCCCTTGCCAATTGTTACTGATCTTCATCCAAGAGTCATCTTAGTTGCTGCACTCCACATCTGACCACCCTTAAGCTATTTAAGACAGCTGAGGTCACTGGGGCAGAGCAGAGATCCCAGACAGAGAAACGCTTGCATATTCCTCACCTTTTAACTTGCTGACACCTGGCAGGGGCAGCATGTGGCTCTTAACAGCTGAAACTCCTGGCAGATCTGCCTGACTCAAAGAGCCCAGGTCCTCAGACTGGATCACAGCCCAGCAAAGTGAGAGGTGGTGGAAGCTTCTCTCGCTGCCATTAAGACAACCACGAGTGTTTGGCAGACTCTGAGAGCAGCCGCCTAAGTGGCCTGAACTGTCCGTAAAGAAGCAGGAATGGTCAATAGGGCAACTACAAGGATAGGTGCAGTTGGATGGCTGTTCGATCCCTCTTGACATCATGAATCACACTAGACTGTTAATGCAAGTGTTGGTAACTCGAAAGAAATGAGAGGATGAAGATGATAAATAGTTATCTTTGCTCTAACGAGGAGCAGAAAGGGAAGTTACATACACAAAAACACATCTGCATGTATATTTTTTTTACATGAAAAATGCATTCACACGCACAAACACACACAATACCTTAACATTTTAAACTTTTTTTAGTTTTACCAAAACGTGAAGCTCAAATCCTCAAACTGAAGATACATTTCTGAAGAGATAATACATTCATTCCAAGCAATGGCGATGGAGATTACAATATCTTGATAAATAGACAAACAGATTAATTACTTCATGGCTAAAACCTGAGTTATTTCAAAGTATTTCCATATGAAACTGCACAACAATGCACATCAAAAATAAATGATGCATCATTATTCTCATAGAGTATTATTTGCATGACTAAAGCTATGCTAGATATTCATATGAAATATACACACACAGACATATGGGTTCTTATGTGTATACATGTTTATCCCCAAGCTCTGAGGTTATCTGAGAGGTCCAGTGAACACACAGAACCACATTATGACAAAATAACTTATAGCAAGTCTTCTGAAGCACATTAGCCTCAAAAGGTATGTCTTTCCAACAGAGATGATATGAAGATGTTTTTTTTTTACTTTTTTAAAATCATTTTATCATTTTTAATTCTGCTTTTGCTTTCAAACTCAAGAGGCAGAGCATGTTTGTGACTGTGACATTGTCTGGCTGTGGCTGCTTTTTCCAAAATTTTCAGCTTTATTTATTTATTTTTTCTCTGTTGTTTTGGCCCTTTATTTTAACCTTTTGATCCTTATCTTCATCCTCCTTGTCCTGCCATCCTTCTTCCTCTCAGCCCTCTTCAGGATGAAAGCAGGTGTGATGTTTTATATTGAGCATGACAGCTGAACAATGCTCAGTCAGTCCTCGTGGCATCAGAGGGTTCCACTGCACCCGTAATCCAGGTTCTCCGTCACAAAAAATCCTCATAATCCAAGAGTTTCGAATGTTGCCGTGTCTTCCACAGCCGGTAGAGACGGAAATCGAAGTACATCTCAATCATCTCTTTGCCTTGATTGGTAAATGAAATGGGAAAGTTAGAATCACTTATTTTGTCATCTTTGCACCGAGGATGGTAAATCAATCAATCAGGTATCAATGAAGAAACAAGGCGACACACACACACACACACACACACACACACACACACACACACACACACACACACACACACACAAATGTAATACACTGAAATGTTCATATTGAAACTTTGACTGATTTGATCTAAAGTAAAAAGCTACTATTTTATTCTAAATTGCGTACATTTATCTTCGGTTTTACATATGTGAGTATTTGATGTCTTAAACTCTAATAAATCACTGTTTTTGGCCAGATGAGCACATGGTCACTGTCTGTACTGGCAACAGTCTAAACACTCTACTTCACCAGTGTCATCATTAGGGCTGCACAATATATCGCAAAAATGTCATTATCATGATAGTAGAGTGTGCAATATTCATATCTCAAAGACATGCAATAATTGATCTTATTTTATATGTATTAACTTTATGTTTTCCACACCATGGGGTACCACAAATTCCACATACTTGTCTTTAGTGATTTCAGGTTTTTCACTTGTTTTTTTTTTTTTTAAACAAAAGGCTAGTCTGTAAATGTAAACATTTTTGTGTGATTTTACTTTTTTTTTTTTTTTTTTTTTTAACCCTAAAACAAAGAGAAAAACTGCAGTTTTTTCTTATGTATAGTTTATTATGATAGTATTTTGCTGGTCTGATCCACTTTAGATTGAATTTACCTAAAATTATTTGAATATTCTTGACTGTTCATATCTTCAGTGTAATTTTTGCATTTCACAAACTCATCCCAGGGGCCAGATTAAACCCTTTGATGGGTCAGATTTGGCCCCTGGGCCACATGTTTGACTAGGGCTGTACAACATATTGCAAAAATATAATTATCGCGATAACAAAGTGTGCAATATTCACATGTCAAAGACATGCAATAATTGATCTTATTTTATTTGTGTGAACTTTCTGTTTTCCACACCATGGGGTACCACAGTGGTTTTCTCTATCACTCTAACATGATAGTTTT
>JAQQZY010000005.1:5319289-5341232 GCA_030068375.1 Ostorhinchus rueppellii
AAGGTCTGTGGTAGCAGCATCAGCAGGTTTTTGGACAGAATTGTGGAACTGATTGTAATAGTTCAGTATTTTGTCTTAACTATTAATTAATTGAGTCAGCATACAAATAATTGGCTCATTTTAAAATTGTTAAGGAACACTTTTCTGAGGTCAAATTGGTATTTGTTTAGGTGAACGAGAAATATTGCAATATTATTGTAATTGCAATGCTTTACATCCATATTGCATATCGCAAGTTTTGCCGATATGCAACATGGCAATATGCAATATGCAGTCGTCATCCCGATCCTCATCACAAACATCCATTTCTATCATAAATTATAAATGAATACTAATGTAAACCATTTGAGGTTGTGGTTCTTACTTGTGAATTCAGGGCAGTGTTGTATAGTACCAAAGTAATAATACTTCACTACTGTACTCAAGTATGTTTTTGGGTTTTTCAAAATTTTTTATTCTGTTTACATTCAATGATGGAAAAATTATGCTTCTCAAAATCATCAGACTCAAATCACAATAATATGTTACAATATTGTCCTCAATAAGTGTATGACTTTTTCACTAATTTGTGCAGCCTGTGACAGAACTGTTTCCATTATGTGGTGGGAAGAAACTGAACGCTAAATTGCAGAAAGATTAGATTACAAGGAGATACTCTGAGTAAAATGCAATGAGAGGGAAGTTAAAATAAGATTGAAAAAGAAAGTGACAATCTCTTTTTAAAGTAATGCAATTTTATAAATAAAAAATGAACAGCTGTTTAGAAAACTCCTCCATCAGGTCTTAATACCAGACATATGGCTTTGCATCATTTAATATGGAGGCATATTTGTAGCAGGACATGTGTTTATACTCGGGTGAATCACTGTTGGCGGTTTATGGTTTGCATGTTTGGGTGCATGATGCACATTTGTTATAAACCCACCCTGTGCAGAAAGCTCCAGCGGTGACTCGAACTCAACAGAATAAGGCCTCATCAGATTTTTCAGCTTCTGAAACAGCTGTTGGGCCAAGATAAGAAAGCAGACACCAATTAATCCTACTGCACTTGGATACACTCACAGCAAGGGAGCTTGCATTCTCAGACACGTGAATGCAAACACAAAAAACACATGCAAGGGCAGCAATGAATCCAGCTCATTACTGCCAAAGAGACATAATCTTTCTTCTGAGCAATGAAAGGTAATAAGGGCAAGGAAAATGATGAAAATACATGTTACAGAGGGCTTCCCTTTCTGGGATTTTGTTTAACACATTAGTCTTTTTCAGGAAACAGCTTGGATTTGGTTTATAGTAGAACTGTGTCTTCCTTTTATTCTACTTCCACGTTGAGTAAATGAAAGAAGATTAAAATCCATAGAATAACTGATCTGCTTTGTGTATCAGCACATGTTTCTGTTTTCTCGTACTCGTACTCGTCGTCTTCCGCTTATCTGGGGGCAGGTCGTGGTGGCAGCATCTTCAGCAAAGAGGCCCAGATGGCCATGTGACCAGCAACTTCCACCAGCTCTTCCAAGGGAATCCCGAGACACTCCCAGGCCAGCCGAGAGATATAATCCCTCCAGCGTGTCCTGGGTCGGCCCCGAGGTCTCCTCCCGGACAGACATGCCCGTAACACCTCCAGTGAGGCGTTCAGGAGGCATCCTCACTAGATGCCTGAACCACATCAACTGGCTCCTCTGGACATGGAGGAGCAGCGGCTCTACTCCAAGCTCCTCCCAAATGTCCAAACTCCTCACCCTATCTCTAAGGCTAAGCCCAGACACCCCGCGAAGGAAACTCATTGCGGCTGCTTGTACCCACAACCTCATTCTTTCGGTCAATATGGTCGGTTTCTGTTCTCTGCAGGCCTTTAAATCCAACAATTTGAATTTTAGTCCTTAAAATTTCCTAAATAACATTTTGACCAGACTTAACAAGTCATTGGATTTAGACCTGGTTTGAAGTTTAGTGCAAATACTTAATGTGAATAAGTTTGCACTAGTATTCACTATGGCCTCCGCATAGTCTTTGAAGTGTTCAAATTCACCTGTTGAAACCTTTAAATAAATCTCTTGTTTCCTCCTCTTTACAAAGTCAGGCCCGATATGACATCATTTCATAGAATATTGTTGTTTCTAAAGTTCTGCTCTAACAAACCAAGCAATTTAGGGGATATTTATGGTCAACGTTATCCAGTAAATTTTGGTCCATATCAGTGAAACCACCTTTTCTCCAGTAGCTCCTTGCTTTGCTGACAAAGCAGCATTGACATAAAACACTGAGGAACATTGATTTCTCACTTGAATGTAAGCAAACAGGATTGGCAAAACTGTTCTATCAGAAAAATCAAAGCCCAAACGTGCCTTTCTCTTCCATTTTATGATGCTAAAATGGGGGTGGAATAGAAAAGGCAGCTTTCATTACTTGTGTTTGCGGCCCTTTGAAATAGATAAAAGAAGATGGCTGAATGCCAGATTTGGGGGAAAAGAATAGCAAGGGGAATGTGGCTAGCAGTGTTTGTTTGTAGTGCAGAGGATGCTGGAGGCACATAAATGATGTTGTGTTCATTTTCCTCTCTCCTGTGTGACTTTTTACAAGCTCCCAAAGGCCATTGCCCCAACAGATGCAGCCTTTGTGCTGACAAAACCAAACCATGCCTGGAAATCTGTAAATGTGTGACATGGTTTCAAAACTGGGCCACACTGTTCACCTGCTGGCCTCCATACACAAATACTTTCAGTATCCCCCAGGTTCTATTCACACATTTAATGATGAACTGCTTTAACAATTGTGTAGAGTAATTGTATACTTATCAGACAGATTTTATTACATATCATAGAGATAATGTCATTTTATTTCTGACCATCTTACACCTATTAAATACCAAAAAGCACCGAACCCTTTATCAGGCTAGATAAGATAAGATAAGATAAAATAAGATAAGATAAGATAAAGTTACAAAGAAAATAAACCATAGTATTAATATTTCCAGTTTCAATATTTCCAGTTTCCGGTCCTGTAGCTTTTATGATGGGAAGTGCCAAACTGCAGTTACATTTCACAACTACTAACATATGGATTCAATTGACCAATAAGATGCTTTACTTTAATTTATTTATTTTCTATTTTTATTATTTATGTTCACATTAACTGATATCTAGTTTATAATAAAATATAAGATGAATCATTAAAAAAGATCAGTGGGTCAGTTAACTTCTACTGTCAGTCCCTAATTTTAAGTCATGGATTTACAGTAAGTGGACAGAGGACAGAGGACTGCTGTCACAATTTGGAAAGTACAAACTGGGAATTTGTTTTTAGAAAAAGAACAGGTACTTCCATCACATTTTTTTTCATTAGCTCTGTATTTTAATTATCTAGGTATTGATTATTTTTTCAAAAAGTCAGATATAATCAACCATAATGGAAAAAGTGATGTATTTGATAAAACAATGTTTTAATTGTGCAAATGGAGAATGTCATCATTTGTTGTTATTTTGTCTGTATTTTACATATAGTTCAAAATAGAGAAAAGAAATATTGTACTTTAAATCATGGATTGTGACCCCCCACATTGGAAGTGTGTAGCACAACGGTGTGAGATACTTGCCAGGATCAGCTGACTTCTCTATGCTTTTATGGCTGAGTAAGTGCAAATTCCTGCAGCAATCATGCCAATATGGGCTGGATCTACTAAACGTATTAACATGTGCAAACTCATTACACATACAAAATATTTACAAACTGATTTACCAACAGTGCACACGAGGGATGCACCGATACCACTGTTTTCCAGACCAAGTACAAGTACAAGTACAAGTACTTCCATTTGAATACTTGCCAATACAGAGTATACAATACTGACATGAGTACTTAATAATCCTATTACAGTTCTTAGTTCCCTTTGAAAATGTGCTTTATTGTCATTGTTATCAGTCTGGAACAAAGTGCTGCTACTGACATTTAATGTGTTGGAATGAGTGCTTATCAAACAATCCACCAGGGGGCACCACTTTTAATTAATCATACTGGACAGATTCCAAGAGGAAGAGTAATGTTTTTTGAGAAGAAGAAATTAAATTAATAACAAACATGGTGATGACAGAGGAGATAATGGTAATGTGGATGCTAATATTGATATTGATGAGGGCAGTTGTCATAAATATGTCTGCACCACCGCTGCCCAGCAATGCCATTTTAGAACTTCTACATGAACTTGGGGATGGATTAGGACCAGGCACAAGGAGGAGTCATGCAATACCTTCCATGACAAAACTCCTTGCAACATTACATTTCCATGCATCTGGATCATTCCAGCGCAATTGCCATTAGTGCTGGCGTATCCCAGAGCAGTTTTTCCAGTGTATTGTCTCCATGATGACAAGCAGTCGTACATGCAAAATCCTCATTTAAATAGGATGGTCTCTAAGACTTTGCACCTGTTGTCATTTGTGCAAGCAATCTTAGTAAACCACCCACAAACCACGGTTCAACCCCACATGCAAAATTCTAGATTGGTACACCTTCATTGGGATCTTAGCAGATCCGGCCCTGTGTGAACTATTTTTTTTGTGTGAAAGTTTCTTGCAATATTAGCGTCACTGCAAGGAGAATGTAATGTTTGCTGTCCTGATTTTAAAGCAGTAAGGTTAAAGCTGGAAGTGAATGTGTGAGCCAAATGTTATCCCGTATATTTCTATTTTCCATTCTTCATTGTTACAAAGTATGCATGAAATACTTTTAAACACCGGAACTGAGCCAAATCCTTGGAAAAAAAGGAAAACACAAATTTTCCTTTTGGAATCAAGCTCTCTTGAAACATTTTGTTTGCCTGTAGGGGTGGAGATATCACTGATGCACAGTCTGTTTTGTAGGCTGCCAGGCTGTCCATCAACCCCAGAGAGATCCATTTTATGTAACAAAGCATGTTGGCAGACATGACTGAAACAGACAGTTAGGTCAGACAGACACCGCTGGCTATGACGTGTGTGTGTCTGTGTGCATGAGTTAGTGTGTATGCATATCACGCTTTGTTTATTTGTTGTGTGTGTTGTTTTTTTTTTATATATGTGAGAGTGGGTGTCTTTTTATTTGTGGATGTCAGGTAGAGAAAGGTGTAGCATCACTCAGCATGTGTGCAGCTCTGCTATATCCAGAAACATTTACATAAATAGTTACACAGGTGTAGGAAGAGAGCGAAACATGAGACAGCAGACGAATGCAGTGAAATTTTTTGTATGTGGAGCAAATGAGAAGGACAAGCAGTGCTTCCCACTGAGTTGTGCAGTATCTATAGATCAGACAAATGGTGAAAAAAATATTTATATATGGCCATGAAGGTGTGGACAGTGCACTATAGAAGTGCTGTCCATTTATCATGTACACATCTTAGGCTTTAAAATATCTCAAATTTGTTTTTCTTCTTCGCCTTTGTCATATACAAAAGCAGCTATGGTCAGGTTGGCCTTATAGCCATACCAAGTAGGAAACATGGTAAATTTCTTGTGCTCTTGTGCTGGTTATTAGAAATGATACAAAAAAAAAAAAAAAAAGATTTACTTTGCATCTAGAAGGTCCCACAGCACACATGTGGTAAGAGAAACAGTACACACATAAAGCCACATCTCACCAATCACTGTCCTTGTGGTCTGCAGATTCCCTGAGACCCTAGTATTTTTAACAGGTAAAAGTACAGAAGTGCTGTGACTATATATCCTCTTAATATGGAAACATTTTATCTGGACAAACTCAGTGGCGGCAGCGGCAGATCTGGTAATTCAGTACATCAGTGTATATATGAATGTCATTTTCATGTTTAAGTCTTCTATGGTTAAAAATTCACAAAGCAAGTTATGAATGTATGTTGTCTGTGTGCATTAGCGTGAGTACCTTCTCTCCATTGGGATTTCCCAGGACATAGCATCCCATTATGTGGATGAGGTTTGGTTCTGGGTTGACTTTACTCATGAAGCGACTGAGCCTCCTCCAGAATCTGAACACAGACGAAAGCTGTAGTTATTGGTTTATGTAAACCCCTTCAGACTTTTATTTGCATACTACTTTTTTGCGCTGAAGGAAGTTATTGAACAGAAGGTGAGCCTGCTGTTCTTCACTGAAATGAGTAAACATTGCATGTTCAAAGATGGTCCCCCATAGGGAGGATTCGGCAGTTAGGAAAAGTTGCAGACTATGCTTAGAAATGTTGCCTTGTGCTGGTGGAGTGAATTTTATATGAATTAAGTGGATGAATGTTCGCAGCAAGTGGAATCTGTTCCAGAATAATGGAACATGGTTGTGATCTATTGTATATGAGGGAAAAGAGGAGATTTAATACTATGCTTTAAAATACTATGACAAATATGTTCACTACTTCTTTTTAAACTCTATATTTAAATCATTACCACGCAGTAATGGTACATTCTTTATTGTATTGTTTGTTTATTATATTCTTTTATTTACTTATTACCTAACTTTTTTCTTGTTTATTTGATTTGTTAATAAAGTTGATGAAGGGAGGCCTTTATATAAGCATGTGAAGCTTTCAGCCTCCCTTGCACTGTTATATTTCATTTGTACTTATCTGTTTATGTATTTGTTTTCTTTTTTAAAATGTGCAAATAAATAAATAAAAATAAATAAATAAATAAAAATACCATTTCTTTGAGAATTGTACGGTGGCCCTGAAGTGCAAAACACAACCATAAATGAGAAAACGCAACCGCAAAACAGAAAATGCAACCACAAAAGACAGAACATAACCGCAAAAGAGAAAACACAACAACATTAACCAAAATGGAAAAGGTAGGTACCCTCAGGTAATGTAAGAATGATGTAATTATTGCTGATTGGATGAAAAAATTGTCTACTTTTTGACTCAGAGACACATTTTACATGTTTCTTTCTTCTGAAGATGTACTCACTGTTATTAAAACATATTTTGATGTAGGACATAACTATGCCATGATACTGGATATGACAAAAGACAGAAAACTTCTTTCATCCAATCAGCAATCACTGTGTCACCCTTACGTTACTCGAGGGTACCTACCCTTTCCATTCTGGTTAATGTTGTTGTGTTTTCTCTTCTGTGGTTGTGTTTTCTCTTTTGCAGTTGTGTTTTCTCTTTTGCACTTGTGTTTTGCACTTCAGGGCCACTGTAGAATCAACAGTTCACTCTGGCCAAAGGATTTGATAAAAAAATTAAAAAATTTAGGTTGGGGAAGTGTTCAGTCAGATGTATCTCAAACTATACAAACCATCTCAACCTATTCTAAAAGTTGCTGATATTTTCAACTATCATATTACATATTTATTACAAATAGAGATAATATTGTTTTTCGTTAATAATTAACTCCTCGGTGCCCAAATTTATCTATAATCATAAAAAATTAAATAAATAAATTATAATATTTGTGTTACCATCAAACAGATGCTATATTAAGTGGAGATGGTTAAGTTGAGTATCGCACATACAATAGCTATGTCGCTATTGGTGATATTCAGCATAATTAGCATAATAGTACTTAAAGTAATTTTTTTAGGCATGTAGATTATTTTATTGCTGCTGCTATTGATCATTTCATCCAGTCAAAAATCAAAACAAAGCAAAACAAAACAAAAGACAGTTCAATGTCATGAAATTCATCAAATAACACAGATACTGAAAAAGGGCTTTGAAACTCATCCATGAACCAGGTAACATATATACAGTAAGACAGTGTTGAGCAGCGCCTAATGATAAATACAGTGGAATATTATGGCAAATTCACATCTACAAGAGGTTAAACAGAGATTCAGAGGTTCAGTGGTAACTCACTGGCTCATGTCCTCTTCCTTTTCCACCTTAGCAAAGGTCGCCACTTTATTCTTCAGTAAATACAGATGACCTGGGCCTCCCTGTGACACACATATTAACACACGATGAGACATTCCTGCAGGCAGGCTGACTGACCTTCCACTGGTTATTTGTTGAATCCATAGAGCAGTGGACGGGGTATGAGGGTAAGCCAGTAAACCCCACAATTCTGCAATACATCACTAAACAACACAGGGAATCATCCCTCAGACTGTACAGTATAAATTCCTCAATATAACCACATCATATTTAATAACGCAATAATATTTTTGCACATTTATTTATGCATATTTCTTGAATTATCATATTAATATTGTATTGTCTAGTAGGCCTACATATTGTACAAACTGCTGTTCTAACTGTGTTTTAAGAGTGTTTTGAGATATTTATTTATTTATTTGTATTGATAATTTCTTTCCTGCTACTTTTTATTGTACTTGAGTGAAGCAACTGTGACACACAATAACTTCCTTCTGGGATTAATAGACTATTCTGATTCTGATTTGACAAAGAAAGCAGAATCACCTGACAGAATATGAGCATCCTCCAGAACTTGCTTCCTCTCCTATAAGCTGTGAGCTTCTTCTCTATTTCCTCTGTGAATGGGTTGAATTGATGTGAACAAAATGACATAGGAAGAGACAATGAAAAGAGACTACTGTAGTATATGAAGAGAAACAAGTGAGCAGTGAAAGGACAGTCACCTGGGGGAAATATCAACAGTCAAGAGGAATCTCTGGAGGTTGAGTTCAAGTACAGGTGTAATAATACAGTATATAGTGCACACTGAGAGAGGGGAAAGTAGTTTATATCTAATTCAGCAGTGTGTACTTAAGGCTGCAGGTAATGTCACGGCCAAATACGATGGTTATTTTCTGAAATCTGCCATATATGAGAAAATCATCCGCCTGCAATGTAATAAATGCTGTTCAAGTTATATTCCATCCAAAGTTCCTCATTATCCAAGAAAATTGGGAGGCCGTGCATTGGTGCAGTTATTATTATCAGTCAGTCAACAGAAGATTATATTCAGAGAGCTGCAGACAAACAATAATAATGGTCACTGCATAAGTACCATATTAGAGACAGTATTAACCAAAGTGAAGCCATTTTTGTGGACTTTATTCAGCCTTTGGGTATTGCTTGGATCTTTGCTGATATTTTTTTCAGCACGCTTCCTCCATTCATATCAGAGTGCATTTATTTAATATTAGCTTGATATTGTTGGTTTCAATTGTCTAAAAGCAATAACTGGATTTTTCTCCATGTTCATCTGTGTTTTTACTTCTTTTTTTTCTTACTATATTTAATGACATGCATTGTAATATGCAGCAGTGCTAGTAATAGTAGTGCAGATGTTGATGACTCACCCAGAATATCATCAAAAGTTGCATGCTCATGGTCCTAAAAAAAAAACAGAACAGATAAATAACCAGAAGAATTGTATAATATATACAACAACACATAATTATGGCATAATTAAGACATCTTAAAGGTGTAACCAGATTGAAAATATTATTCTTATGTTGACATGTCATCAAATCCTGGTTGGGTATTCAAAAATATTGTTTTATTGTCGTTGAAGAATGTTCTATAATAGGTCTTTCTCGATTACTAAATACCTGTACTGTCGCTTTAAATTTGAACTGCTGATGCAAGCTAATGACGTCATTGCACAGCTTTTTCCGAAATTCACTGTAGATGCGTTGAGGAAAGGTACACTGTAAAAAGTAAAACATGAATCAACTTTTAAAAAATGTCTTCAATCGGTCATACAAAAAAATATATATATAGTTGAGTGAGCCAAATTAATTACATTGAATATAATTGAATGTTGTTTAATTTGGTTCACTCAACTAATTTTTTTTTTTGTATGACCGATTGAAGAAATTTTTTTTTAAAGTTGATTCATGTTTTACTTTTTGCAGTGTAGGCTATGCTATTCTCTGCTGCCATTTTAGAAATTATTTTGGTTCTATCAAATATTGAGTGCAGCACTGTGCATTTATGTGTGGTGATTTCATGTTGCAAATATGTGTCCAAATGTAACTTTATTTTTACGACTTATGGTAGACGCAGGTGTTTCAGTGCTGTAGGGGTCTGTGTGTAGCTGTACTGGAGGGACAGGTCACTACTATCCGAACAGATATGGTTTTAATAATTGACTTTATTGTACAATAAACAACTGAATCTACAACTGCTGTGGTCCGAGTCGTCCTTCCTGACTAACACGGAGCAGACTAGTCAAACACACCCGTTACAAAAGCAAAAACCTGTATGTAACTGTGTCTGTTGTGTCTTAAAGGACAGACTTACGTAGAGGATGGGAATGATGGAGGGGTCATCCCTCCGGATTATGGTGGGAACGTACTCAGCCTTGGGGACCTTAGAAGAGATCAGCTAAAGGTAAAGGATAAAGGGAAAAGGAAGGTGATGATGATGATGATGAGGGGGTGAAGATGATGGAATTTTCAAGGAAGAGAGAAAACAAAGGAGGATTACAGTTACACACACTATTATCCCCTTCATGCCTGTGGGGTCTATATGATGTTAAAGGTAATACAAACACCATTTGAAGAAACTCAGCCACTGTAACAAGGAAGCAAAAATATGACAAATTGTAGTACGTTTTCGCTTCATTATAGATTAACATTTAGGAATAATCTGCTTCTTTTGCGTCTCCCCAGTTCGACATCTTTCTGGTCACACTGATATGTTTGTTTACTGTACACGGCTCATTTGTACATCCCACCAGCGCTGGGGTTGCACATGCAATATGTCATCAAAATGTCACACCTTGGCTGCGGAATGAGAGGTGATCCTGTTACACAGTGTTCCAAAATCATGATTCCACTTTTATCACAGTTCTGTTACTACCTCCAGAGGAGTTACAGAGCTGTGATAGAAATGGGACCAAATGATCCCACCATTTCATTTATCTCATTCACTATTCAGTCTGGAATAAAGTTGAAATATTGCTGGAACAGAAGTGCTGTGGAAAATGGGCTTTTATGATAAAGAGGGTTAAATCTAAAGTAGACTTAAGTTTAATCATGAAAAGACAACTGCCTGTTCAAGCATCATTTGGGTCTGCATGAAAATCAAATGGGCAGCCACAGAAGGTAACATATTATTACACAGTGGGAGTTACATGAGTGCATGGACTGAATGTTAAATATCTTTGAGTTAACATGGACCACAGCCAGTGACTGAATGAATCACACAAAGTTGTCAAACATAGGCCTATACCTCTTCTCTATCCCGGTGTTTCTAATTTTAAATTATTTGGAATGCAATGGAATTCACTGCCATAACTAAGGACAACCTTAACCCTTTCATGCATAGTGGTCACTACAGTGGACAGCTATTCTACACCTCTTTTTGTGACATGTTAAAATGCCTTATTTTTTGTATGTTAAAAAGCACATTATATTTTGTGAAATGTTCTCTATAGGTCATTAAAAACTCTATTTGTTCTTTGATATTATTGTAGCTTCATTGGTGTTGATACTGAGGTACACAGTTACAATATAATTACATTTATATTTAATTGATTCAGAAAAATGGAAGTTTATATGAATTTAATATTACATTTAAAATGGTTGTTATTAAAATCATTCTATATTTTGCTTAAAAAGCTAATGTATTTGGAAGGGTTTTATTTCGGGCAAGCAGTACGCTGTTTGTCCAGTGCTTCATGACTGATTGATGCTGTCTTAGACAGGAAGTTGTTGTGCACATGTGCGTCGTTCATGTTATTATTGTAATGGCTGCCATGTTGTTAACCACAGATGAGTGAGGACACGCAGCTAGTCCGCAGTCTTTTCTAACACAACGCAGCCATCTCCCCCGAATGTCCGGGCAGAGAGTGCAACATTTTCTTGTATATTCATGAATTTTTTTGTTTTAGTTTTATATCAGCCAACACATTGGACGCTTATGCACCATCACAAACACTGCAACTGATAACATTACTGTAACTTTGCTGTTCTTGATAAACCTGATCGAACATGTTTGAGTGTAAATCCAAGTGTTTGTTATTGTTATTAGACTGTAATTAACAATAAAAAGTTGTGTGTTTTTTGTTTTTATTTTTTGCATATTATGTCCATGAAGTGAGTAATGACTAGTATTAGAGAATATTAAAATGTGAGAAAACATCAGATTAGCAGCAATAAAATATTTTTTATTTAATACTTCTTACACAGTATATCAGTAAATTTATGTTTCTTTGCTTCAAAAATTAAACACATGGTGTCCAATTTAGTAAAGATTTTTGTGATTCCATGAAACAGCTTCATAAAAAAAAAAAGCATTAATATTTTAATGCCTAAAGAGGAATAAAATTGCTCAGGAAATAAATCTTGATTAAAGTTCTCATAATTCATCCATGAAAGGGTTATTAAAGCCCACAGTTTTCTTCAGTTCCAAAAGTGGTCACATGAGTGAGGTTAAATGGGCTTCACTTTATTAGTGTATGATCATTTAAAAATACAGTTTTATGTGATTTGAAACATTTATAATGTTATTTTATTTATTTATTTTAACTTGTCTTGTCCAGCATTCTGACAGCTGCATGGTAGTCTGGCTGCCTTTTGGTGCTAAACACATTTGCTTTGTCAAAGGAAGCTTCATAAAGTAAATGATGCTTCCCTTGATATTCTACTGTCTTTATTCTGAGTTTTGTTGAATCACATTTCAATGCCGGACCTGACATATAATGTTAATTTTGCTTTGCTTTCCCCCCTCAGACCCCAACCTTGGACCTCACCATTCTCCTGTGCCCCCACCTATCTCCATTTTTCCTAGATCTGCCACTAGTATATGATCATACAAACTGAACTTTAGTATGTTTGTCTGAACTTCACAGAATCGTTCCTCTGTTGGTTTCTCACCATAATTTTGGGTGGTATAAAATCATCTCCCTCACAGGCCAGCCTCTCCAGCTCTCTCTCCTCCTCCCAGTCTATATTGTCATCTAGTCCTCCTTCATCCAGAGTACCGCTGGAAGCTTGCAGGTCTCCACCTACAAGACAATAGAACGTCATAGTGAATAGAAAGACTTGAGATATAATAAGGTATAGACAAAAGGGTGTGAAGTGGGAGGTAAGGACGGTGACACAAAAAGAAAATGTGTGAAGGAAGGACATGTCCAGGAAGTAGTGAAAGGTGAATGCGGAGGAGAGGGAAGAGGATGGGACTGTTAATGATGGGGACATAACAAAATGACAGATGGAAGAGGGAAAGCAGGGACAGCTGGCAGAAGCAGAAAAAGAATGACTGATAGTGTGGCAGCAGGATGTTTGGCATCAGCTAACGAGGGGAGCCATGAAAACTTAACCGGGTCCAGAAAGTGTTATGTAGCCTCGTGTCTTATTTCTATAACTTTTAATCACAGTATCATGTACAAATAACATAAACCAGCCTAATATTGTTAGCTGCCACGAAATGACACACTTGTATATGTGTAAACACTGAAGTGATGGAAGTGACAGATTATAAGCTTCACTAGAGTTACTGCAGTTGATTGCTTTGTCAGTAATGTTTTGATGAAGATGAAAATCAGCTAAAAACCTAAATTTAAACATGAACAGTGAGAACTTTACAACAGCGTTCAACACTGACTGTAAAAGTTTTATTACCTCCTCCAAGGACTTTTTAGTTTTACTGACTTTCATTTATTTTCAGTCCAGCATTGACAATTTTGGATAAATCTTCCTTATTTTCTGTGACTTACAAATAGGAGGTTGATAGTTAAAATGCTGGTTCAGAAAACATATAAAATTTCTAATTGTGTTATCTCCACATGCATGTATAGTGTTAAAGTTTCACACTGATATGTCAAAGGTCACAGTCGGCTGTTCTAGTGGAGAATTTATTGGTCTGTACTGAACTCTGGGGTCTGATGAGTACTTTCTAATTAAAGTACAGTAATAACGGTCTAATGTTCAATCAGTAGGACCTGTGCAATTTCCACTGAGCTACATTGTTTATTGTTTATCAAGTGTGAAATGTTTACTTACTTACTTTTTGTAATTGGTATTCTTACTATAACTATAATCATTGTTAATTTTGATACTAATGATATAATTATTACAACTACTATTACTAATATTCATTTTATTATTATTTAAGTTACTATTATTATTATAATTTATTACTACCAGTATTTCTAATATGCAATTACCTGTTTTTACTTCGTTTTTACTTCGTATTGTTGTTATTATTATCATTATTCATTATTATTGTTTTCTTTTCCTTTTATGAGCTTCTAATTCTTCTTATCTTGTACACATGGTGGAACCTACTGGAACCTTAATTTCTTGAAGGGCTGCCAAAGGGATCAATAAAGTTCTATCAAATCTAAATCCGAATCTAACGTTAACCCTTTTTAGATTTTTAGAGGAAAATTACAGTCCAATCTCATGAAATAGCTGATGTCTTGTTATATCTGTCTAGTCACAGCCCGACATGGTGGACTTAGGTTGTATTAATTTGTTTCAGTAAATACATACTAATCAAAACTCAGGATGTAAGCCTTTCATGCACAGTGGTCACTACAGTGGGCAGTTATTCTACAGCTGTTCTCTTGTATATTCATTGGTTTTGTTGTTTTAGTTCCGTATCAGCCATCACAGTGGACATTTATGCACCATCCCATAATACACTGACATTCATACCATTGCTGTAACTTCGCTGTTCTTAATAAACCTGATCTGCACGAACATGTTTGAATTTTTTTTTTTGTATTATCTCCATGAAGTGAATAAAACTAGTATTAGAGTATGTTAAAATGAGAGAAAACAGAAGAGCTGCATTAAAAATGTTTGTATTTCATAATTTTCCCACAGTATATCACTAACTGATACTGCATTTTAAATGCATGTTTCTTTGCTTCAAAAATTAAACACATGGTGTCCAGCTGAGTGGACATTTTTGTAGCTCTATGAAAAATAGGCTTGTTAAAGAAATTTCAATCGCTTTAAAGAGGAGTAAAAACTTTCAGGAAAAAAATCGTGACTAAGGTTCTCATAATCCATGCACGAAAGGGTCAAGTGTATTCTGCCCAGTGAATGGATGCTGTTCAGACAGACTGCTCCTCCTGATCTATTCTCCCTGATGAAGTATTGACTGTAACTTACTTTATTCTGTCTATCCATCCATTTTGTGAACTGCTTATTCTGTGTGAGGGTCCAGTGGGTGCTGGAATATATCACAGTGACCTATGGGTGAAGGTGGGGTACACCCTGGACGTGTCACCAGTTCATCTCTGTGCTACTTAGTTTCATATTTTGTATATGTGTTTGGTAATATAAGTACAGTATGATGTTTATTGGTTACAAAAGTGCTATTAATTCCCAGCTCGTATCCAAAGCCATTGTACAATTCTATAACAGATAATTGAAAAAGAATCAACTGACACTTGAATCATTGACTTTTTCATGAGTGAAGCCCTTGTTCAATAATTAAAGACACCTCTAGCTACCTGTCAATGGAGGTGCACAGTTGTTAAATTATTGAGTTATTGTGTGCCCAAAGGAGCATTTCTTCACGTGACGTCAAGCACATCAATCACACAGAACACACAGTGGCAGAGGTTTAGGCACAAGGACCTCGAAGGTGATTTACATTTAGACTATTAGATTTTGATTTCACTTACTGGTAGTGGGGAAATGACTTGTAGTGTTACTAAATAATAGTTTAGTTCAATTGAAATGTGCACTTTCAGGGCTTAGGGACCTATTTGACCCCTCTGATTTTGTGAGGACTTTGTTGAACATATGAACTAACAGCATGAAAAAAAAAAATCTCACTGATGGACAAATTGCAGATAGAAAGTAACAACTAAAGATGGAAGAGGAACAGGAGGAAGAAAGGAGAAATAACAAATGGCAAACAAAATTGGAAATGACTGTCATTTTTCCTCCAGAGAACCATATCTTTCCCTCAGGAAAGAGAGAGAGTGAAGCTTCACCCAGACCATTACACTGTCAACAGTTCATTTATCTTTCATCTCACTCTGAAACACAGAAACACTGAAGATGGAGGTGGAGAAAAACAGAAAACCTCAGGAACTCACACATCAACGTGGACAAACAGCACATGCAAACAGTACGCACTGATTTTGTGTCTTCAGAAAGCCTTAAAAGAACACTTGACACACACACACACCTCATACATGTCAAATTAACTAGCACATACCTGGAATAAGACGCACACAGACCATTTGAAAAGACATACTCACAGAAAGAGAGCATCACAAAGTTGAAGAAACACCCACGGTCATAGGGGGACAGATGGACAGGGTCAGAGTCGACAGCAACGGTCACTTTTGAACGTGTGAGTGTGTTTTTAAGTGTGTTTGTTTTGATTTTTTTTACCTGTTGTTGAACCTGACCTCTGATTGAGCTGCAACTTTGTGGTGATAAAATGTCACTTTTTTGCCACTGTGTTTGACCTGCATAAAGTTCATTGATCTACTTGAATGAGTTGGCACAGTTTGTAAAGAATGTAACATAAATGGTAACATGGTTTTGTGTGCAATTTATCTGAACATTTCTCTATTTATTATTACTTGCTATATTAATATTTATACTTTGGTTTTAATCTATTGGCTTTTTATGCTTTATTGTCTTATTATTGTTCTGTAGCTGTTGCGATATATGTCTGGCTGCTTAAGTGTTTTTTATATTTCTTGTGTTAATGAAATAAGCCGATGAAACCCTATTTTGTTCTGCACTATATCGTGTTAGTAGTGTGCCTGAATGACAATAAAGTGAATGTTGAATCTTGAATAAACATCCTTATAAAAGGCTTTTACTCTGAAGATACATGATGAACATATGTGGTAGTGTAGTTTTATTTCGAGCACATACACTCAAAGAAATAAAACGTCAGATTTACTTAACTTGGTTAAGTCAACCAGTCCCACGCAACTGGGTTTAGCAGAATTTATTCAGTGCAGTTATGTTGAATTTATTCAAAATATTTACATATATAGACAAACAATCCTGCTCACACTCAAACCTATGGGCAATTTAGGTGAACCTATCAGTGTATGTCTTTGGATGGAGGGAGGAGCCAGAGCACCCACCCAGACACAGAGAGAACATGCAAACTCCACACAGAAAGGTCCCACCATGGACTGGGGTTGGAATGAAACCCTGGACCTTCTGTCTGTGAGGCACTAGTGCTATCCACTGCACCACTGTGTCACCCATTTCTGCTTTCTTTCCTCATTTTCTTTTTTACAAGGGTGAGATACAAGCAAAGTGCAGAAAAAGTATTTAAAAAAAACAACTACTAAACACTAACATGTGTTCATTTACAGCCATTCAGAAAAATCCTCATCATCCAGTCAGTCATCATTACTCATCATCAGTGTGTTACTGGGATTATACAGATAACAGTATGGATTAACTGTAATTATCCAAAAGGGAAAACTGCTTTTCCAAACATTATGACAAAATAAAAGTCCAAGAAAGTACAGATAGTGCATTGGGACAGCCTTCATTCAGCTTGATTACATAGATTCAATTTAGAATAGTTTTGTAATTCCAGCACCTAGTATTGTTATGTTATTGTAATGAAACTCTCTATATTTAATCATCAAACATGTAAATATTTATTAATTTTAACTTAAAATAACTATTTAATCCAAACAACTTCCATGTTTCATTTCTTTGAGTGTAGAATTAAACAACAAAGAACCATACAACACGATCAAACAAAATTTTCTGCCCTCGAAAAGGAGCGGGAAGAAGTATAAAACATATTTCAACCCTTCTTTACTTTCTACTCTTTGACCTGATTCTTGCGTGGAGGGTTAAAGAGGTGTGTGGTATTATAGTCTGTTGTACATAGAAGCCAGTTTGTGTTTAGTGGTAAAACAAAAAGGCTATAATGGATCGTTTTAATGCTGCATAATGTTCTGAAATCTATGACAGTTTTCCTTGAACTCCTAGTAGGGCTGTAGATCATGTAGACCAAGCAAAGATGCATCTATTTAATGAGAAAAATGCAACAGTGTACCCATTATATTGTTAACTATTTGAAGTTGAAATGAGTTTGACAGCTTAGTGCCGCAAATTAGTTGGCTGTCAATGCAACAGTACAGTAAGTTGGCTCACATTGGTCTCTACGCACTGATTACCAGACCTTTTTATAGCTGACAAATGCTGCTAAGTGGCTTTCAGCTCATGAGCCACCTGCGTATGGAAATTAATTAATGACAAAACTACTGAGTGAGCACAAAGCAAAGTCGAGCTGTAATCAATCTGCCAGTCAAGGTGCGAGGGCACAGATCTGTAACTTATTACGCTCGACTTTGAGCATACAGTACATAGAATAGTTCACAACATGCTCTCCTGATATCCTCCAACTGATACTAAACACCTGAGACAACATGAGCAAGCCATTTAATAACAACTTAGAATCAGCACCTTTCAAAAGAGCATGTTCAGTGTAGTATTTGCGTATATAATGTAATGTTAAATCAGAGTAAAATGATGCCATATTATGTTAAGATAGGAAAAATGTAAATTGCTTTATGTTATTCTCCTTCTTTTATTGCATTATGTCACAAATTCTACTCTTTATGAGAAGATATTTGTCAGTTGGACAATGCTTCCTAGTTCACAAAGCACTGACGTGGGTTGGGTGTGAAAAGTCAGACATGGAGCAGAAAAATGTTCGACAAATAATGCTGTAAATTGGTTTCTACAACAGACTGTAGTGCCAAACACCTCTTTAACCCTCCACACAAGAATCAGATCAAAGAGTAGAAAGCAAAGAAGGGTTGAAAAATGTTTTCAATTTAGCTTTGTATACTTTTATATTAATATTTTTGGATTATATTACATTGGATTGGATTGGAAATTTATGCAAAGGTTGTAAAGGTGAAAGGAGACAATAACTTTTTTTTAATTTCTCGAGTATATCAAAATGTATTCAGATTTCAGATGTACATTAAAATATAAATTATATGATATAGAGTATATAAAATATATATTTCTTCTAGACTGTTTATTCATTTATTCACTGAATTTATAGAAAGTGTAGTACGTATTAATGTGAATCAAAATCCAAGTTTTTGGTCATATTGCAGATATCTAAAGGGATCTAAATAGACTCTAAAAAGTAAAACATTGAATCAACTTAAAAAAATTTCTTGAATAGGTAAAAAATTAGTTGAGTGAACCAAATTAAATAACATTTAATGTCATTTAATTTGGTTCACTCAACCAATTTTTTTATTTTGTCTGACTGATTGAAGAAATTTTTTTAAGTTGATTCAATGTTTTACTTTTTACAGTGTGTAAATATAGTAAATGTCAGTGTTTCATTTGTTGTGTCAACACCTCCTTAAATATCAACCTTAAAACATGTCTTTATAAATCTGTCCATTCAAGCTGTTTCTTATACATTAACGGTGCTGTTGTAACATACAGTATATGGCCTTCAAATGTGTCACTACATAGATAATGCTCTATTTTCTCTATTTTTGTCCAATCTCTGCAAGTGTGAAGATAATAAATATCTGTGTGTTATGCATGAATGTATGCATGCACATGCGTGAGTCAGCGTTAACTCACTGTCTTTGGTTTCATGAGGACAGTCAGGCTTGACAGGGGTGGGGTCACTCCAGGACCGGCTGAAACTCTTCGATCTACGCTCAGCGAATGCTAGTACAGGTGGGGAAAGATAGTCACACACATACACACCCCCACACACTAACAAACCTGCACACTAGCTGTTTCCTCTGTACACTCACCACCTAAAACACAGAAGAGCAAAGGCGGATGCAGCTACAAGTGCACACATACAGTAGATGAACAAGGCCATCCCTCCTCTGCACGGACACAAACATAGCCCTGTATATCCAAATACACACACATACACGCCTATAGTCACACAGAGGACCAGCACTTACAGAATATGCACATACTGCCCAACGATAACCTCCTCTGACCTGTACAACGTTATACAGCATCTTGACTCTTCTTTCTCTTTAATGATGAGTGTGGATGATTTTTTTTCTTACAGATGCAGCTCTGCTATGACTGGTAGATAAAATCAGTTCTGCTCTGAAGAGTAATCACAGTGCTCTAAAATATTTTTAGACTAATTTAAAATGTTTGACACGGTTAATCAACAGTGTCCCTCAAGGCCTCAGTTTTTGGGGCCTCTGTAGTTTCTATCCTGATGTGTCCTCACTGATGCTTCTCGGTTCCTTCTGCCACAGATAAGCTTTTCCTTTTAAGTGTAAATGTCTATTCATAGAGCTTTCATAGAGCAACTATTTGCTCATTGTGAATTACTGAATAATTGATCCTCTTTGTTCAATACACACCAAACAATTAATATGCAATCCTCAAACACTGATTTGTCATAACGGGGATCTGATTGCTTTCAAGTTTGATTAGATCTTGTTCACAATTTACTCTTGGTTCACCCAAACACGTGAACAGAAATTATAAAAACTGTATTAAGAGAACCTTTTACTCAATATGGATTTTTTTTTTTTTTTTTTTAAATGAGGTGTATAAGGTTTTTGAGTTTCTGTATACATATCTCCTGAGACAGAATTATGTATTGGAGCCTAAATTAGTACTGGAAAGTAGTGACATTTGAGTGTAATTGTGAGATATTCACTTTAATTGGTGTCAAGCTTGTCACATTTAAACAACACCCCTTGGGCTGACTCATCTGGAGCCTGACCCTCATGTTGGCATTCTGAAATGCCAAATTCTGAAAAATGTAATGACACTCTGTCAAAACCTATTTCCAAAGTACAAGATAATATTTCTCATAAAGCTTCACAGATGTGACAAAAGACATTTTAAAGTGTAATATCACTTAACAATTTTATCATTACCTATTCTTACCATCCACAAAAATAACAAGATGAGTTTAAAACTGAAATCCATGGTTCATTGAAACAAGTATATACTTAAATTTTATCATGTGGACTGTTGTGAATCTGAACTCTGGAGGTAATGCTAGGTGGATCATTGGCTCCCAGTCTCCACAATGAAGTGCAGCTCACATTATAAATTACGGCACATTTTATCTTTCAGAATAACTTGGGACATGAGGTATCTACACTATATTGCCAAAAGTATTCGCTCACTCGCCTTGACTAACATACAGAGCCTAAGGCATAAGCAAACAAAGCACCTGCTTAGGGCCCCATGGCCACTAGGGGCCTCACAAGAGCAATTAAGAAACAAACAAAGTTTTTGCATGTATGAGTGATGAGTTACATACAATCAAAATTCTACCATTGTACAAAAACACAGTTTTCTGTGGTGCTGTTGATGTAGGCCTAGTGATTCTTTCTGCCTCTGTTTAAATGTGAAAACTCCACTGCATCATAACATGTGCCTCCAGCCGTGTAGTGCACACTATACATCCAACTCACAAGTACTTTCAACCAAAATAATGTTACAAAAAAGGACGTATCCTTCTGGGGCTGAAAAAAGAAAGAGGGGGAAAGAGGAAGAGGAGGGAAAAAAAAAAAAAAAAACCTAAATAGAGGACCCCAAAATCCAATTTTGCTTAGGGCCCAGTTGAGGCTTGGGTTGGCTCTGCTGTTAATCAGTAGGGTTTAATATGACGCGAGTCCAGCCTTTGCAGCTCTAACAGCTTCAACTCTTCTGGGGAGGCTTTCCACAAGGTTTAGGAGTGTGTTTATGGGAATTTTTGACCATTCCTCCAGAAGTTAATTTGTGACATCACACACTGATGTTGGACCAGAAGGTCCAACATCTCTTGTTTCAGCATAGCAAGAGATCTTGGACAATTCCATGCTCCCAGTTTGGTGGGAACAGTTTGGGGATGGTCCCTTCCTGTTCCAACATGACTGTGCACCAGTGCACAAAGCAATGTCCATTAAGGCCTGGAAGAAACAGTTTGGTGTTAAAGGAATACTCCACCCAAAAATGAAATTAAGTCAGTCACGGCCTCTCCCAGAGTTAGAACAGTGTGGAAAATATGGTTAAAATCCGTGAACTCGTCCTGTTTTGTTCTTTTTTAGGAGCAGCACTTTTAGCTTTAGCTTAGCGCAGTTGCTGTAAACCTCTGGTGTCAGTTAGCATGTCCTCC
>JAQQZY010000005.1:5341332-5354588 GCA_030068375.1 Ostorhinchus rueppellii
GATAGATAGATAGATAGATAGATAGATAGATAGATAGATAGATAGATAGATAGATAGATAGATACTTTATTAATCTCTAAATCCCTTTACCTGACCTGTAACCAGTATCAAACACTAACACAGATATTTGTGATTTTGAGAGGTGCTCACCACAATAATTGGGGCAGAATGACCCAAATTAAAATAAAAATCAAAACAATGGTAAGATCAGACATACAGCTGAGATTAGATAATTAAACAGTCAGAAGAAAATTAATACACCTGGCTACTGGATCATTCATTAATCGCTGCAGTCAAGCAAATATTAGCTTTGTTTATCCCTTTCATGCATAAATTATGAGAACCTTAGTCAATATTTTTTCTTGAGTGTTTTATTCCTCTTTAGGCATAAAAATAAAAAAAATAAAAACTATACAATTAAATTTTTTTTTATGAACTTATTTTTCATGGAGTCACAAAAATGTCCACTCAGCTGGACACCATGCATTTAATATTTGAAGCAAAGAAACAGATATTTAAAATTCATCATCAGAAAGTGATATACTTTGTGAAAACTATAAGATAAAAAAATGTTTAATGCCACAAATCTGTTGTTTTCTCCCATTTTATCATACTTTAATACTAGTCATTACTCATTTCATGGATATAATAATGCAAAAAAAAAGTTTCTTACAGTCTAATAATTAAACATGTATTTACACTCAAACATGTTTCTGCAGATCAGTTTGATCAAGAACAGCAAAGTTACAATAATTGTATGAATTGCAGTGTTTGGGATGATGGCTGATATGCAACTAAAACAAAAAAAACCATGAACAAACAAAAGAACTGCCGTAGAATAACTGCCCGCTATGCATGAAAGGGTTAAAGTCACAGGTTTGGTTAAAATAAACAGCATCCATTTTTTAAGTTGATCTCTGGGTGCAGATGAGATGAGATTTCTGACCCCAAATTAACCTTAATGGCTGTGGAAGATTGACACAGTGGGGGTTTTATCCACCCGTGTGTTCCTGTTTTGATCCTTTTGGTGCTGTCAGAGTAATCACATTCACTGTCACTGGCGCTACAAATCTGGCCCACAAATCAAGGCACTGTAGCAGGGCATCCAAGTAAGCAAATCCTTTTTGCTTCTTTTGAAAGCTGCTGATGTCCTCACCTTCAATTGCCACGTTCTGACTCTTTGGCTTTAGTCAGATTAGGCACGGCTGTAAGTAAGCAATTACGGAGCTAGTCAGAAACCAGTGCAAACAGCACTCAAGCAAAGCACAGCCTGGCAGGGTATACGTCGTACCTCTGGATGACTTCCGCCGAATCCTGCTCCCTCTCTCTCCTTTTTCTCTGCACAAATCCCCGGAAAGCCCTGCTAGGACGTGGCACAGTATTAAAGGGATGAGAGAGGGAGAATGCTGGCGTAGCGAGGGGTAGGACAGTGCATGGAGGCAGATGCCAGGGCTTTTAGCTGCAGAGTTTATTTAGCTGTGACGGGCGGCTGTCATAGGTAGGCAGCTGTTAACGTTTGACTACACACAGCAGAATGTCAAATCACACCACCAGCTTAACATCTTATTTCATATTCAGCCCTACAACAAAAAAGCCAGTCTGCATGTCATATTAACCTCTTCATTTCAGGGATGAGAATTTCATTTCAGGTTCAAATTTACTACACTGTAATGATATACACTGCCCGGCCAAACAAAAGTCGCACATGCAATATTTCACTGCAACATCTTTGGTTTTGATTACAGGAGATATTCACTGGATTTAACTCTGTAAATAGTTCAGATCCTTCCATGGGTAAATACTGCAGTGGTTAATAATGTTTCAGCTGGAACAGGTTATTTAACTCCAACCCTGGTCCTCAAGAGCCACAATCCTGCATGTTTTAGATATTTCCCTCTTCCAGCACACCTGACGGTCATTATCAGGCTTCTACAGAGCTTGATGATAGGCTTATCATTTGAATCAGGTGTGTTGGAAGAGGGACACATCTAAAACAAAGATGTTGCAGTGAAATATTGCATGTGTGATTTTTTTTTTTTTGGCCAGGCAGTGTATCTGAAGCTCCTCTAAAATAAGCAGATTCTCCCAGTTAGATCTTTTTGATTACAATGTTTTTGTTTTGGTTTTATTTTAAAGCTCAACAGCAAATTTGTTGTGGTGTTATGTGTTCTGAAACTTGCAGAGTGCTTTGCCAGTAAATGTGATATCAGTGGCCTCATGCCGGACTTTAATGTGTTAAAGTACAAACATGGTGTGAAATGCATCACTTTAATTGTGTTGCTTCATCTTCAACAACTTTAATTGTCACTTATGTGTCTGTATCAAAGAGCCCAGTCAAGCTGTTCAATATTTGCCTATTGGTAAGATCTCTTTCAATCAGTTTGGCATAATTGATCACAAGGACCTTATAGTAAAATCATCTCCAAAATTGAATTTTAACCCATGAAGACCCAGTGCTACTTTTGTGGTAGTTTCCAAATGAATTTTTCTCTCTATTTAACCTGTCTTAAATGATCAGTCACTATTTATTGTAATATTATCCTCTCTATTTTTTTTTTAATGTGAAAATCAGGTACATTAGTGTATTTAATTTACTAATCATGTACTTAATTTATCATGCTGAGACAAGAAAAGGTGACTTTTTCAGTAAAATATAGCATTAGCTGAACATAAACCCAATGTCTCCATCTGCTGTCATTGATCCAACTCCATGGGTTTTACTGGTGAATCAATGTTGTAGAAGATGTTGGCGTTTCCATGGTAACTATGGAGCCTCTGAATGTCCAAATGGGTCATATCTGATGACCATGAAAAGATGAAGAACTGTATTTTACACCAATCATTTACATGTATTCATAGGTTTTGTTGATCTAAAGTTATTAAACATTTTATATCAGCAGATGCTTTTGGGTCTTTATGGGTTAAGGATAACACTTCTGAGAAGTTGCAATTGTGCAGTTATCAATGAGTCTTTTTAAAATATCAAACCAAAAATGCATTGACTGTTTTCAACAATTCTGACCTGCCCTCCCTGTCTATGACCTATGACCTAAAGCCTGCAATTCTAAACACACACACACACACACACACACACACACACACACACTGAAATGAAGTATTTCTTTCATAACAGACAATAGTGTTTTGAAAAACTACTAGAAATCATATTTTGAGTTAAATAAAGAATAGCTACATGAATAAATAAATCTGAATATCTGAACATGAATCTCACATTACTTAATGGGCAAATGTTGAACTGAATAAGTGAAAAATCTAGGCAGATTTTTGTTTACTATCCTCTTGTTTTTCCTTCAGTCATTATTTCCAATTGAGAATCCTAATATTATTGTCACAAACGTGTGCAGATACTGATAGTGTGCATAAGGTCATATCTGTGAGAATAAATCACCAAAAACCACTGCAGCTGTCTGTTTCTGCAGTTTTCCATAAATATTACAGTAAATAAGCAAATATTTCCCTTCAGTACCATGACATGGACTACTACTAGGTTTTACAATGAAAATCTGGGGTGCTGCAAAATAATCTCTGCTTTGATGAAACAGCCAACGCACGTTGGTTTTGGTATTTATTTTCAATGTATTTACTGATCAAAAGTTGACAACGATATATTCTCATATATTACTCATTTAAAAATATGTATTTGTGTATTTTGAGCCACAGCCACAGGTTAGCTTGGTTAACAGGACATGTGAACTTGACAAGAGCAGCTTTGGTTAGTTATGTTAGTTGAGTTAATTGGTGTGTTGGGGTTGGGGGTAGACGATTTTTTTTTTTTTTTTAATCCGTGTTAGAATATTATTGTTAGACCTACAACACTTTTTTTTTTTAATGAACTCCTAATTATATTGGTGAAAACTGTGGGTCAGTTCTTCCTCAGTAGACCTAAAGGCGCTGACTTCTTTTCAAGCTCCAACTGATAAAGCAGCTTTACCAGAAGGCAGTATAGATCACATGTTGGAACTATAAATACTTGTTCTTTGCAAATTTCCCCCCAGCCAATTGCCACAGCCCGTTCCAAACACTGCTAAAGTCAGCCAGCACGGAGTCAGTGATAATTAGCTGCGGGTGTAGAGCTGGATTACAGACCTAACATAACTGCCACAAAAACTTACTTCCACGGTCAAACTCCATCTATCGCTGTGTCCTAAGTGAGGGCAGCTGCCATTGCCAAAGTGACAGATCTTCTCAGTGGATGTGAACTGACAGGGCTTAGGTCAGCCAACACACAGATGGACATTTTTTCTGACTTAAGGTTGGCAGGCTCAGCGCAGACCCACTGCAGTGAATTTCACTGGACTTAATGTCTTTTTTTTTGCATGAGAGTCATACACATATGAATTTGGACATTTTGCTGAAATTAAAACAAAGGAAATATCTGCTGAGTGGACGCACTTGAATAAGGATTTTTGTTTTTTTTTTGTTTTATTTTCTATATCAGCAACCACATGTTTGCTGATATGTTTAAGAAAGCAAAAGGCTCACATTACCAAAACCTCAGGTCTACCTATTAATCAACCCCACACACTTTTAGGTCAGTCTTGTTATGGTCAGTTTTCAGCTGTAACATGAAGCCAAAGGTGAAGGTTAAGGAAAAGCAGTTAAAAGAAAGCAGTAGGCAGACAAAGAAAAATACTCACGATATCCTGTTTGAGTGTCCCGAGATTAATTAGCATGCAAGAGAAGAAAGGAGGGAAAACACGATTTAGGCATCAGTGAGCAGTAAGTCAAACAGAGAAGAAAAATTTAAGAACCCATAATGAGACAGTGACAAAGAGCGTGTCATTGTTTGACCTCCATAATTAAAAGACTACTTCCAACACCAGTTATCATTGGTCTGCATTCATTGAATGGGCAAAATGAACAACCAGTTTTACACTTACTGCAAGGAACTGTTTAAAAATAATCTAACAAGTAGGTAACACATGTGAAAAGAAGCACCAGAAGATACAAATAATAATAAAAAAATAGATTAAAAAAAAAAAAAAAGACACCATTTTTTTGAACAGAAAGAAATTGCTGAAAAAAAGTGGTGGGAGTTTTTTATTTCATTGTGAACTAGTTGTGACAGTTTTAGTTACTTGTATATAGCTGCAGATGATCATAAAATTAAGACCTGGGTCATTTTCACGCCGGGTTCAGACTATGCAATATTAGCCCAGTTACAGTTTGAGTCAGCAGATGCAGAACACTGAGCATCTTAGAACTTAGAAAATCAGTGTCACATCTGGGATGCATTATTTCAACCCTATAGCACTAGAGCCATGTTAGAAGGCTCCACAACTGGTTCTGTCATGTAGAAAAGCTATCATTATTTTTACCCCACCCATGAAGGGAAGGCAAGGGCTATTGTTTTTGGTTTGGTTTGTTTGTTTCTTTGTTTGTTAACACTTTAGCAGCAAAACTACTGGTTTTGGCAGAGGCAGGGTGTGTTGTGCCTGGCATCGCTTCCTACCTTTACAGTCTAGTGTGTAAGTTTTGTTGGGATTTAGAGGGATCTAATTGCTGCCTTAAACAAAGCCCTTTATATCTACAGAAGGACTGTGTGATTTCCATAGAATCCAGCACGTTTCCATTCCAACATATTAGGTCACATTAATGCACTCTAACACCAGATTACAGTTAGAAAAGAAGATATATTGTCAGTTTTGGACACTTGTAGGAACATAGCAGTGTAGATTTTGGACTCCATGGAGACAATCTTTCCCTGTGTAGATACAAACAGCTCGTTCAAAGGCAACACAAGTTCTTGTACTTATTTCTGAAACCCACTAAGTCTCACCTTTAAGTTATATTTGGAGGATTTACAATGAATGACGTCTGTCTGAGCAACCCAGGGTCCACAGACACAGACATCACACACATTAGTCCTGTGCTCAGGCCTCTGTACTGGCTTCCTGTGGCTCAGAGAATAGACTTTAAAACAGCTGATATAGAAGTCTGTCCATGGTCTTTCACCAAAGTACATCTGTGACATGTCAGTTCCATATGAACCATCTCGGACCCTGTGAACCTCAAGGACCGGTCTTTTGCTGCTGTCCAGAGTCAGGACTGAACACGGAGAAGGTGCATTTCAGTTCCATGCAGCTAAACTCGGGGACAGTTTTCCTGATGATGTGAGACAAACCTCTACTCTGACAATGGTTAAGTCCAGGCTGAGAACGGCTCTGTTCACCTGTGCATAGAACAACTGAAAGGCTTCTATCTGACCTCTTATTATTTATCTTCTGGTAAAGTTGTATACTATCTTCCACTTACATTTATTGTAGATCATTCATTTATCAGACAGGGGTAGTTGTTTGTTTACCTGCTCGACTAGTTTCAGCTACTTCCTGTACCAACCCACCTGAGCAGCCTATAAGACACGTCACAGTAACATCATGTGACGCTTCTGATGAAGGCTACAGGAAGTAGCTGAATCTAGTCGAGCAGGTACACAAACAACTACCCCTGTCTAATAAATGAATGATCAACAGTAAATGATTACTATTTATGTTTTATTGATTATGTTTTAATTGTGTGTTTTTAACTTGTCTCTTCCATTTTTGTACAGCAAAATAAATAAATTCAAATAAATTCACCTTGCCTTACCATTGTTACAGATGGTATTGATTGTTTACATGCTACTGGAAGTCAGATGGTAACACAACCCCCCAATTACATCGAGAATGCTGAGAAAGATAATGAATGATAATTGGTCAGAGTCAGTATAGTATCTGCCATAACATAGGAAGGAATCTATAATGACGGTGACCATTATACCAAACAAAAATTTTTGGCAGTCTGAACCACAAACGCAATCACAGACCTTCCTACAAACATAATCTTAAATACATATATTGTGTTTTTTTGCCCATAATTGGCTTTGCTTGCAGTTATAACTGCATTACTGCCACATCTTTCCTAAGTATACATACATATTAAGTTGTTCTAGGGTATCTTTATGGACAATATGAAAAATCAATGTCCAGATGCTTGAAAGGGTCTTTCAAAAAAAAAAAAAGTCTTGATTAGAACTGCATGACTAAAAGGGGAAAACTGAATTCACAATGATGGATTGTCCTCCTTGAGCAAACCACAAGCTGGTTTTTATAGCTTGCTCAAATGGAAATCAATAGCAGCAAGGTAAGAAGGTAGGAAATCTGTCTAAAACCTATAACATGTTTTGAAAAACGGCTTGTGCTAATGTAAAGCATGCAATTTGTATTTAATGACCTAAAACATGCAAAAACAATGGTAAGGTCCATTAACTCTAGTTCATAACACACCTGGCTGACATTTTAGACTTACTATATGGTGTGTGTATGTACGTGTGGTTGTGTACATGTGTGACAGTGTGGATTTATACTGGTAGTTATAGGACACTCACGCCTGCATGGTTGTTGTGGCAGTTTGAAAGCTGAACATATTTTCCTTGGGGAACCAGTTAGTGTCCTCTGCAGATGGGAAAAAGAAATGATTCAAAGTTTAAGGATAAAAGAGAAACATCATGTGCCATATCGGAAAATGTTGTAATTAATATATTAGAAATATGAGGCCACGAAACCAGCGACAGCACTAGCACTTCACAGTCCACCACTCCACAAATGGAGAGAGGAAGACACACAGGAAGCGACGGCAGAGGATAGAAACGGGGAGACGAAGAGTCAGAAATACAGACCACGTCACATCCAACATCAAACCCCATCAACCCCCACCAGACATAAGAAGAAATAGATTTAACATGTTTTCATCAAGTACATGGATACTCTCACTTGTAATGGATGTTTTATGATGTTTAATAGATGCAAAGTGAAGTCCCAGCTCTATGAGAAATTTATTTAACTTGGCATCAATTTGATATTTAACATTTTCAGCCACAGTTCAACATAAAAGTAAAATAAATTAACTAAGCGATCTTTTAACTTTTAGATATGGATTATGAAATTTCTGTCTTATTGTAAAGTGGCATAGAGAGAATCCCATGACATAAAAAGAATGCAAATATTTTTACTAATGCAGAGTCTGCTTTAAATGTACCTGCAGTTTCAGTCTTCAGTAAAAACTCTAATAAAAACATGATTAGTGATTTTAGAAAACTGATTTGCTATCGTTATACAGGTTCATATCAGAGGCTAACCAGTAAAAGTACAGAAAAAAGGGAGATAAACAAATACTAGAAGAAAAGGAGCTACACTTTCACTGCTCCCATTCACTATGGATGTTAACGTTAGTATGACACCAAGAAAAGTTGTCAAATACTATTTCTTCTCTGGTCTGAAAACCCGCCCTTCCTCCAACCCTCGTTTGGATTTCAGCTCCTCTCCTTTCCTCTGTGTCCTCCACCCTCTCACCTCTCTCCAGCCCAGTCACCCGGTCCACACTCCACATCCGCTCTAGGCGTCGGTGCTGCTTGCCTGCCTCTCTGGATGCACTCTCCAGGTCCAGGGAGCCTTGGCTCCGTGAAGGGGCGCTGGCACACGAATCACACGCCAAACCGCTGCACTCTGCTTCCCCTTTCCCACCCTCACCCCAACCCCGGATGTTGTGGGCGCTGACCGATGTCTGCAGCGGGGGTTGAGACAAGTGGTGGTGGTGGTGTGTGTGGTGGTGTGAGCCATGATGGCCGTGCGGCCCGACTGCTGTTCCAGACTGCTGCTGCTGGTTGCTGTTACTTCCACTCAGCCCACTGCCTGATGGTGCAGTGGTGCCTGTGATGGAGTGATGGTGGTGGAGGCCATGGTGATGGTTACTGTGGTGGTGATTACTGTGATGGTGGCTGGTTCCACGGCTGCTGCTTGCATGGTGGTATTGGGTTGGGGACGATGAGTTGGAGGTGGGAGAAGTGGAGGGCTGGGTCAGGGTGGTTTGGAGGTGTTGGTCGCCACCACTGCTACCTGCACCACCACTGACCCCTCGGGATCCTACACCGCCACTCCCTGACTTCTCTTTTAGCACGTCCAGTTCTAGGCTTTCCTTGCTGCTCATCAGCATACCGTGCTGGGTGGTGATGGTGTACACACGAGCAGGCTGCAGCGTGCACTCAACACACTTCTGCTGGTCCTCTTCTGCTGAGAAACTGCGCTCGAGTGACAGCCGCGATGGCTTGGTAGAAAGGGTGATAGAAGGAGGAGGTGGCTGGAGTAAACCCAGCGGTGACTTCACCAGGTTAGGCTCTGGGTTTGCCTCAGAGCCCTTGGGGCAAGAATTGAGGTGGTTGTTGTTGTTGCTGGGGCCACTTGTGTCACTTGGCGACTCTTGGTCCGGACCCACCAAGGTTTCACACAAGAGATGAGCTAAAAAAAAGAAAGAAAGACAGACAGACAGACAGAAAAGTGCGTATAAAAGACTGATTGATACAAGGAAACAAGAGAAAAGCAGAAGGAACTTGAATGACAAAGAATATTCTCATCTTTCTTCTGGAGATCAGCTGCTTTAGTGATAATGCTAATGATCACAGGCTGCCATTTCAGCAGGCTGAGGTGACGAAGGTGGGAAGGATTAAACACTACACCGGGCGGGATGGAGGGATCATGGACAAATGTCAGGATGGCAGAGACGCTGACCTGATCCGTTTCTGTTTTCAGGGTGTGTGTGGGACAGGTACTCTCCAAATGCTCGCGCTGCTCTGTGGGAACACACACACATGAAACACATAAAGACATTAATTATGAGTGGAAAAGAAGGGGCGAGTGAAAAAGGAGAGGGAAGGGTAGAGAAGAGAGAAGGGCCAGGGAATTGTAAATTATAAACCTAATTGCCTTCTTTGTAGGCTGGTGCCACCGACAGATTAAGATGGAGCTGTTTTATCTCTGCACTTCAGGCAGCCTCAGAGTAGAAGTATAAGACCGAGTGAGATAGACTGAAGGACTGTTATAATATGACCTCAGTTTGTGCTGGTAAACAACCAACAGATGATAAGCCTGCTGTTTTTTTGTGGTTGCATACACAGATAATATATGTACATGTACTATATCTTGTTAAAGAAATTCAGAAGCAGAAGAGGTGCTGAAAATAGACATTGTAAACACACTGATGCTCGGTTTGTATCTCAGTCATATTAAAAGGAGATGCATAAATTCTACATATATTCATTCAGCCACTTATAGTTCACTATCAGAGTGGGCTTCTTTTTCTTTCTTTTTTTTATTATCATTAAACAGCCTTAGGTATAGCAGCAGATGATGACACTGACCTTCTAATGTTTCTCTGCTAAGTATGTGACTGGAGAGTATGAGGAAAAAGAGAAAATGAAAGGGAAAAAAATGAGCAACACTGAAAATATGTAATTTGCCCAATAACTGAGAGGAAATGTACAGCAGCAATAACTGTTAGCAATATCGATTTATGTAATCATGAGAAACTAGAAGAGAAAAAGGGGAAAAGGTGAGCAGCTCTAATACCATTTGCTATTGATATGAATTCCTTCCTGTCGCAAAGATTATTGTGAGGTTGTGCTTTCTCATTTTTCAGTTGGAGTGATTATGCTAATTACAAAATACATTTAGAGCATCGTTTTAATGGTGCTCTGGTAATGGTGATTATTTCTGTTCTGTGACCCACTGAACATGTGAGGGTTCAGGGTATAATATTTAAGGACATCCAGCAGTGAAGTTACAGACTGTAACCAACTGAATACCCATTCTCCGACAGTCGCTAAGAAAATAATGTAAAGACCCTCGTTAGAGCCAGTGTTCTTGTCTGTTTGGTACAACACAGCAGTCATTATGTCTGTCATTTTGTTCAGGAGCATAACTGAAAAACCGTTCAGTATTTGCTATTGCGTGATGGAGTGCTTCCCTTTCTCATCATTTCACTAAACTTCACTAAACGTCCGACTCTTTTCCACTCCAACTCTCAACAGCTCTTTTCTTTAGCTTTTCACACATGTAGGTTGTTGATTTTATGTGCACGGATATTTTATCTGGGGTGGACAGTCTATTTATTTATTTTTCTCTGTTTCAATCTTAGTATTTTATCTTCTTATTATGTTTTATTGTTTTTATTTTACTATACAACACTTTGGAAACCTTTGTGTTTATTTAAATTTGTGCTTTATAAAAAAACTGGATTGATATGGATTGGATTGAATTGGATTGGAATGGATTGGATTGAATTGGATTGGAATGGATTGGATTGAATTGGATTGGAATGGATTGGAATGGATTGGATTGGATCCATTGTCCATCATTTGTTTCCAAATGTCACTGCAATTAAATATTCAACATGTGTTTTTGACTGATTCAGGCTGCCATTTTCTGAAACAACTCCACTTCTGTGCTGTCAATGAAATTGAACTAACATCAATATCAAGTGCCACTTTTCAGTTTTGCTGCAGTAGGGGGTATATGCCAACCACTGAGGGCTCTTGTTTATTAAAGGGATAGTAATTTAGCAGGTGGCTGGATGCCACTTGCTATAAAATGGGGAGAAAGAAAAGAGGATGTCTATTCTGTGCTACTGTAGAAACATTATACGGTGGGTTCTGTGATCGGTGACCTCCTCCTTCTGTAGCTTGTTCTAAGGGAATGAAAATGCAACCATTTATTATGTGATTATAGCCTAATAAAAACATAATTATGAATATTATAGTCTATTTTTGAAATTAGATCCCTTAAACTGCACATATTGGACTATTTCATGACTCTGTAACTGCACAATATCACAGTCTATACCTCTTGTGATGAGAGAAAAAAATATTTTGATGTGTCAGTGTATGATAATTTGCTATTAGCACTATTTTGTGTTCATCTACAGGTATGCAAACAGGAACATTTGCATGAGGGAAACCCAGACAAGCATGGAGATGAGTGAACTTGATACAGAACCAGGTTATTTCAGAACAGAATTCCTAGACAAAAAAAACAAGGCTCTTGTACCTAAAAGAGGGGCTGTTTTGATCACATGAAAAATCTGTCAAAGACATTGTATCATATTGCTCTGCATTTATGAACATACAGAAAACTTACCTAAACTTATCTTACATCTACACTAACATGTTTTACACTAATGCAAAAAAAAATAAAAAAATCCTGTCAAAGACTATAAAGTGTCTGCAGATCCTTCTTCCCTCTTCTATATTTTATGTAAAGAGGTTTACTTTGCTTAGCTTGTACAGTAGGATGCCTCATGGTCTTCTAGGTCAGACTAATGCATCTGCCTCTTCTCTGAGTTAGCATATCTTCTTCTTTTTTTAGCCGAGAATAAAAATGATGCATTATTTATGACGTTTACATTTATGTTATGTAAACTGCCTAATGTGTGCATAGCTGCAGGTGTAGCATCAGTAATAATAATAATCTTCAGAAATATAGCCTCGACGGTTTTGTTGCTCACACAGAGTCGCATCTGTGCAAAAGAATCCCCATGTATACAGAGGAAATCTGTACGCCTCCTCCCTCTGTCAATTATTAAAGCTCATCCAGAGCAGATACACACTCACTTTCATTTCGCTTACCACTTTCATACAAAGCAAAAGAGACAGAGAGAGCAGGAGAGCAGTGACTTCTTAAAAATCTGCCTGTGATACACTATCTCCGTTCCCTTCTCTCTTACTCTTGGTTTCTTATTTAAACTCAGGTCTGTATCATACTACTCTCTCTCCCACCCTCATCTGTTTCTCTGTCTCCTCTTTCTGTTTTTCTAAGCAGGATCCCTCAAGAGACGTCTTATGCGCACAAAGCAGCTTTACATTTTTAAAGCCAAAAGCCTGAGAGAGACCCCTTATGTGGCACGTCAGTGTTTGGGTTCTTTGTTGGTCATGAAGCTGTGTGAACACAACTATAAAGCCCATTACAATGTAAACACTATATCTGATTAAATCCATCCTGATTTTTGTTTTAATGGCCTGTAGATATCCCCTTGGCCTCTCTTGCTGTTTAAAGACTGGAAGTGAACCATGCTGTTAAACTGCTCCTTAACGAACAGCAGAAGTACACATACTGTTACCAGGACATGAGCTCCATCATGGTCATAAATTCAATTTTCCCAAAATTGGAAAAATTATCCTTTTTTTCTTTCTAGCAGAATAGATGCTTCACAGCAGGCAGAACCACGAAGCACATGTTTATGCTCTGATTAAATGCTTTAGGGCATCTGAACACACATCTTAATCAGATCATTTTGTTTTGAGTTCATGTAAACTGTTAATGTTGAATATCTTGTCAAAATGACTTAGGGATGAAGACATATTGAATATGTATCTGCATCATGTTGAACGTTATAGTGGTGAAGGTAAAAAATAGAAAGATTGTTTTATA
>JAQQZY010000005.1:5390761-5403876 GCA_030068375.1 Ostorhinchus rueppellii
TTAGAGGTAGATCTGGTGACTCTGAGACAAACTGTCCTTTTAAATCAAACCCATTCTCTCATTAATTGTCAGAATTTGACATTTTGGCCTAAAACTGTATCTGAGAAACTACAACCAACTAGGACTTTGGTCTGAATTTTTCTTTATTTATGACTCATATTTGGCAAAGTTAAACTACTTTTATTCTGGAAGTATTTTTACTTGTAGACCAGTGTTATCAGGGGAAAACAGAAAAAAATTGAAAATGAGTATAGTGGTGCTGAGCTAGCGTGGTGCATTGTTGTTCCATTGTCTGGGGAGAACCCTGAAATACTAGTTATTACTCACATCATGGAGATAATAGACAAAAAAAACAAAAAAAAAAAAACAAAACTGTCCAACAAATAAAGTGATTTACACTAAAACATGTTACTACAGATCAGGTTAATCTAGAAGAGTAAAGTTACAGTAATGGTATGAATTGCAGTGTATGAGATGATGCAGAAGTGGTCATTGCGTTGGCTGAAATGGAAATAAAACAACAAAATATACAAGATACAATATACAAGAGAACAGCTGGGCAATAACTGTCAACTGTAGTGACCGTTATGCATGAAAGAGTTCATGTTATTTTGCCATTATGTAAAATCTTAACCATTTACAATAAAGCAGAAGCTTCGAATGAATGACAAATAATATAAAATAATTACATCCACTCGAGTTTTTATTGCTTTACCATGAGCACATTGATAATGATTAACAGATGTACACAGTGATAGAAGGCATGAACAACTTTTTGTAAATATACAGAGTACTTCCTTATGTCAGGATCAGTAGTTCCTTTTTATTGGCATTGCATCCACATTCTTCAAAGACAAGCCTCTGATAGGAATTCAGATCCGTATCACAAACTGAAATCAGCAAGAAAACAGACAAGGACTCAGAAACAAATCCGCTTTTCTTTGTCATAATTGATGCTTCTGCAGATATGATGAATAAAGCTGTGATATGTATCATCTTAGGAGTCATCCCAGGTAAGATCTAATTACATCAAACAGCAGGTAAAGCTTTTATGGTAAAACTATTACGTACTGCGAAAAGTATTTGTCAAATGTTTTCAAAGACTTCAGTTATTACTTGGAGGATGTTTTGCTGCAAATTTGAGTATAAACACAAAAACAAAAGTATTAAAAATGATAGAGACTGTGAAACTGGTTCTGGTGATGATCATCTGAAATGAAACAGAGATGATTCTATCTGCAGCAGAAAACCATGAACGAACTTGCCACTTGGTGTGAGTTTCAGTTTTTCCAGCATTAGACTGAATGATCTGACATTATTCTTGGTTGAATTGTTAGATGTAGTTGTTTTAAGTCAGCTGTGAATTATAGTTTACACTGCAAATGATTTGGTTCTTACCAAGATATAAAAACTTAGATGTAGAAGTGTTTGATAATTTGTCTAGTTTTAAGAGTTCATTTCTAATTTTAAGTGTTCGTACATCTCTAGACGTGCTTATTTCTACATTTAACAATCTTAATTCCAGAGGCGGGAAGTAACGAAGTGTAAGTACTTTGTTACTGTACTTAAGTAGATTTTTTAGGTATCTGTGCTTTACTTGAGTATTTATTTTTATGGCAACTTTTTACTTTTACTTCCTACATTTTTGCATAAATATCTGTACTTTATACTCCTTACATTCTCAGAAGAGGCCCATTACTTTTTCAAATTAAACAGGTCTGACAATCTTTAAAATACGTCACTTCAGAGGGAAAATTAGTGGAGGAGAGAAGGAGCACAGGCTGTGAACAGGGTCAGTACCAGAGTTCTGCACAGGTCCAAACTTTTCCACCCGTACCCCCAGAACTGGGTACTGCCCCCGACCCATGATTAAACCCACTGTCTACACAGTAACTCACCTTTAAGGCCTTTAATATTTGTTGTTTGTTTGTTTGTTTTTTGCTAAAACGCATGCCATCACTAAATCTGTAACATGTGCTGTTCAGTGTATATAAATAAACAGAAGTGAAGCTCACTTCAAAATAAAACAAACCGGCTGTCGATCAACCATGGTCGAATTAGCCGATCGTCATCATTAAATGTCTTAATAATTCTTTTCATCTATGAATCTTTTTTTTTTAACTTCTCTTCTTTTCCTGCTACCCACTTGCATTTCATTTCATTTTACCTGTGCCTCTACCTCTGAACTTTTTTATATGATTGTATGATTCTCTATATGATTTTAGATAAATAACTATTGTTTCATTTATGTAAAAAAAATGGAATTTTACTTTTTACTTTTGTACTTTATTACTATTGAGAAGTTGTACTTTTTTACTTTTACTTAAGTAAAGGAGTTGAATCAGTACTTCTACGTTTGTGAGATTATTTTTTCACCGAAGTAGCTGTACTTGTACTTAAGTACAGAATATTAGTACTTTTGCCACCTCTGCTTAATTCAAGAAATCTTGTCAGTTGAAGTTATCATGCTCCATGGACAGATGCTTCACTTGTTTTGAGGACCTTTTTCCACAGATTAAGTGTTTTTATCTTGTTTTTAGACACCCCCTTTTTTGCAGTGTATGAGAGCTCAGAGCTGTAACTGTGTCCTCCAGGTTTAACCAAAGCAGCTGGTGTGTTACCAGATGTTGTGAACGCAGCTGTAGGAGACACCGTGAAATTTGAAACATCACTGAGTCCAACACAAACACCATTTCAAACAATAATATGGAGCGTCGATAAACTTTCCGTGCCCATTTTCATCTCTACCACGAACAACACTGCACCGGAGTATAAAGACAGACTCACCATCTTCCACTCTACTGGGTCTCTGGAGCTCAGAAATGTGTCTCTGTCTGACAATGGAGGGTATAATGTCAACATTATAATAGAAGAAGGAAATGTCAAGCTTGGATCCACCATACTGAATGTATACGGTGAGCAAATATTTTACATTGACAAACGCGGAAAAAATTATTAGACCATCGAAAGTCATCAAAAACAATAGTTATGCAGTCCAGTCCTAACTCCTGTGTGTATCATGCGACTAAAACAGACAGAAAAGAAAACACGGAATGCCTAAAAGCACTGTTTTTGTCAGTACAATGCCATAGATACTGACGTAAAAACTGAAAGGATTTTGGTTATTATCAAGAAAACATGGAAAATGGATAGATATCAGCTCTGAAATTAAACTACTATGAGCTATTTTTGTTGTTATCATTATATTTGTCCAAACACATGTACCTTTAGCTGTACCAGGCATTAAAATGAACAAGAAACTGAAGAAAACAAGGGTGGTCTAATAATTTTTTTCTGTATGGGAGGAGCAGAGGAAATTAATTACTGTTAAAATGTGTGATAGATAAATAACGTCATTGTTTATTGGTTTTGTGGTCATTTAAAAAAGATGGGATTGACATGCATGTGAAGAGTTTGAGAGCTAAATTAGTTTGAAATATTCCTGTGATGATTGAAAAACATCCAAACCTGGACACTAAAGGCTATATTCAGACTGCAGGTCTTAATGTACGGTTCAGATTTTGTGGTGAAATCTGATTTTTCTGTGTGCTCGTTCATATTATCCATTAAATGTGACTTCTATCAGTTTTGTGTATGAACTGGATGCGACCCTGAAGTGAGCCACATGCGCAAAAGAGGTCCTGACGTAATATGTGCCCACGCAGCCATATACTCATTTTTCCCGCCGCTCTTCCTCCTGGGACACAGAATTGCAAGGTTTGTTGCATTTCAATGATGTAAAGGTCAGATAAATGCGACCTGACAGTTCAAACTGAAGTCGCATTGCAAAATATCAGATAGGGTTGGAAAATATTGGATTTAGGACCACATATGAAAGTGGCCTGGGTCAGATATGAAAAAATCGGATTTAAGCTGCTCAAACTGTCTTTAACAGATTGGATACAGGTCATATATGGGCAAAAAAATCAGATTTGGACCACATTTTCTTGCAGTCTGAAGGTAGTCTAAATCAACCTAATGAACAGTACCCTTTCCATTGCATAATGCCAGACTATTTGTAATAGAGATGGCATTAATAAATAAAGACCCTGGTGCTAAAAGTACTGACGTCACAAAAAAAGTCTGTTAAATATAATATGTTTAGCCTATATGCACTGTTTGAACTGTCCATAAATGTGACTCTGGTCCTTTTAGCACCAGGGTCATCAAATAAAATGCAGACTAATGCTGCTTTCTCCCTTTGTAGTGACAGGAGTTGTTGACTTTTAACCCTGTCCACTACAGTGGACGTCTATTCTACAGCTGTTCTCTTGTATATTCATAGAGTTTGTTGTTTTAGTTCCATATCAGCCAACACAGTGGACACTCATGTATCATCCCATACACTGTAATTCATACCATTACTGTAACTTTGCTGTTTTTGATCCGTACTGTTTGAGTGTAAATCAGTTGCTTGTTATTGTTCTTAGACTATAATTAACAGTTTTTTTGTTTGTTTGTTTGTTTTTTTGCATATTATTTTTGATAAAGTGAGTAATAACTAGTATTAGTGTATTCTAAAATGTGTGAAAATGTCAGATTAGGTGCATTAAAAGTGTTTTTATTTCATAGTTTTCACACAGTATATCGGTAAACACGTTTCTTTGCTTCCAAAGTTAAATGCGTGGTGTCCAACTGAATGGACACTTTTGCAACTCCATCAAAAATAGTTTCATAAATAAATAAATAAATTTAAAAAAATCAATCACTTTTTTTTTTTAATGCTTAGAGGAATAAAAACACTAGTAAGGCTCTCATAATTCATGCATGAAAGACCTCTGGTCTTACGTGTGAAACCACTTCCACAGAGCGCATCTCTACTGTGAGTGTAACCTCCAGCAGCTCAGGTATGGTGGAGGTGAACAGCTCTGTCCGTCTGACCTGCGAATCGTCTGGATCCTTCATCTTCTTCCACTGGTTCAACGGCAGCTCTGAGGTCAGACCCAGTGACAGAGTTCGGATCACTGTAGGATCCACAAGGACCACGATGACCATAGTTGGCATGACCGTATATGACCAGGGACCGTTCAGATGCCATGTGTCCAACATCATCAGCAATATCACCAGTGATCCAGTATACTTTACGATTAGCTGTGAGTTACCAACTTCTAACCACTCCATTTGTATTCTACAGTTCTGGTGCATGCTTTTGGTCATTCTCAATAGTTGGTCGTTGGAGACAGTATACACACTGTAAAAAGTAAACCAATGACTCAACTTCAAATTTTTTTCTTCAATAGGTCACACATAAAAAAAAATTAGTTGAGTCAACCGAATTAAATTACATTAATTAATTAATTTAATGTAATTTAATTTGGTTCACTCAACTAATTTTTTTTTGTGACTGATTGAAGAAAAAATTGAAGTTGAGTCATTGGTTTACTTTTTACAGTACAGTACAACATACTAAAGTCAAGTTCCCAGCTTGGACACCAGTGAGTTTAGTCTTTATAGTGAAAAAATGTACTTTATTTACAATATGTCTGTATTTCTGAAATCCCAAACCCCAAAAATGATATGATGTACACTGGGACATGACAAGGGTAGTTATGTAGGACAATATGTACACAGTAAAAAACACTGTCAATTTAACTCTTGGAGTGTTGAATTTAACTCTCTTTCAGATAACATTCAGTCCCACTCAAAATTAGAGTAAAATTTACTCTATGGCCAGTGTCAAATTTTCAGAGTTAATTCTACCCTCTTCAGTGTCAAATTTAACAATGAAATGTGTTGTGGTGCTTTCACACTGCTAGAGTAATACGATTACACTTTATTAGCTATTTTTACTCCAGATTTAGTCATAAAATGACTCTGTAATGTTTTAACACTTATTTCTCTGCAGTGTTAGTTTCTTCATTAGTTCACACCTTTTGCCAATATTGAAGTAATGTAGAATTGTATGGGTCTCTGAGGTGGAGATCAAGGAAGACATAAGTTTGCTCAGTGGGTTCTAATCACCTGAGAACATGCTGTTCCATTGGGAAAGATAGCAGATTCATGGTGACAGTCAGCTTTGGTTTTGTTCTGCTACAAGTTTGACTAATGGTGTTGCATTAATAAAAAAAATTTTTTTTTAAAAGCATAAAAGGCCAATAAATGTTGTAAAACAGACACATTAATCTAAGTAAATATAAACACAAAACCCCCTTGAGCCACTGGACATAAAATAGAACATACAGTAATGAGAAAAATGTCCAGTACCCACAATGCAATGCAGCAGATTGGCCATAATCATCACTCTGTGGAGCTGAATTTGACACTGCATCCGTGCAGAACTTTACACTGACTTTTAACTCTACTGTTAGAGCTGCTTTACTCTCCATAGAGCTATAAATACTCTATCTAGGTTAAAATAGTTTGACTGAAATATTGACACTGCATTTTCTTTACTGTGCAGTATGCATGAAAGGGCTAAGTTGAAGCCCTAACTAGTTTAGACTTTAGAGTAGAAGGGGCTGGGTGTACTTTTGTTATACAGAAACATCTGCAGAAGGAAGTCTGGGTGAAAAGGATAAATGACACAGTATTGCCCACCTACATCCATCATAGACTGGTTTCTGTGAAGAACACTTGAGTCCATACTTGTTCCCGAATGTAACAACACTTCTTGAAGAGCTTGGATCAATTACAGTAACTTATACAATATTCTCTTTACCAATAACAAGTTAATAAGCTTCAATTTGTGGCAGTTTCCAAGTTAATTTTTCTCTCTATTTAACCTTTCTTAGTGATTTATTACCATTTATTATAATGTCATCCTCTTTATTTAGATTTTTTTTCCATGCAAATCATGTTAATTAAAACGAAGAGTAAAGTTGAGGGTTATTACTATGAAAAAGAGAAAACTGAAGAAAACTGGACCTTTTCAGCAAAGATATCAGTAACTGAATGAAAAAACAAGTGTCTCCAACCAACTGTCATTTACCAAAATACATAAATTTTACTGGTGAATCACAGTTGTAGAAGACGACATTGTTTCCATGTTTACAATGGAGCCTCTGAACATCCAAATGGGTCATATCTGATGAACAAAAAACTGCATTTTACCTGAATTATTTACATATATTGATAGAATTAATGGTTCAACAGGTTTTAATTATTGTATATAATTTTGTGATATTGTTTGCCTTTGGCTCTTTGGGGTTGGGGTTTGAGGGTTAATTACCAACATTTATCATCATTATCAGACCCTTGCCTATAAATAAAGATGTAGAACCTATTGATAATGATGGCTGAAGGATGGATGGATGAATGAATGGATGATGTAGTAATTGACTCCCAAAATTGCATATGTGTAGTTAACTGAACCTAATGTACATGATAAGCATATAACATAAATCTTAGTTTGAATGTCAGTGATGGGGGAGAAAAATTGTGCAAAAAGTGTTTGGTTGGTCCACTTTAACCTTCAGGAGGTTTTAGTGTGTTTTCTGCAACCGAAAGGATGAAGTCAGATGTTAAAAGAGTTCAAATCACCTCATTAACCCAGTGAGCTGCTGATGGCTGCAGATACCATGCTTTTTTTTTTTTTAACAGACATTTCTGCCACTGAAGACACAGCATAAAATACAGCCATCTTTAGTGTTATCTGGTCTTTTAACTCTTGTGCAATGTTGATATTTTATTCTGTTAAATTTTAACTTGTTTTATTTATTTATTTGATTTTGATTTTATTTTTTTATGCTTTTATTAATTTTTATTGTCTTGTAGTGTTCTGTACAGCACTTTGGTCCACTGTGGTTGTTAAAGTGCTTTATAAATAAAGTTTGAATGGATTGGATTATCTAATGATAAAAAATATATATTTTTAGTGGGACAAATTAGAGGAGTTATTGTGAGCGAGGGGAGATGCAAACACTAGCATGAATTTAAAGAAGAAACAGGTTATGTAATGTAACATCAAACTGATAATCATTAATAACTGTATTATGTTATTCTATAGGTCAGTATACCACTGAGTCCTCTCATAAGAGAAAAGCCCCACACCAGTCCTTCCAGTCAGATACCTGCTCAGGACTCCCTCTGTGGGTCCCATGGCGTTGTGTCTGTGCAACACTACCTTATCCCTTTCAAGGTGATGGACTCATGCACAGACGCAACAGTGCGTTGCATGAAGAATATTCCAATCACATGCCCACATACGTGTAACGTAAAGAGGACACACACACACACACACACACACACACACACACACACACACACACACACTGAGAGAATGACGTAATAACATCAGCCCATATCGGTGAACGTTGGAGCCGACACATCCAAGTCAAGGTCATTCATTGATCAGAATAAAAAAAAAGATAAAGCGGCTGCTGTGAAGTGACTGCAGAAGCATATGGATGTTACATCTGTATTCTGATCTCACTTGGTGTGTTTGGCTCACTGTGTGCGCCTCATGTGCGGACATATGAACACAGTCACACGTGCGTTTTGGCTGCGCGTCAGCACAGAATGAAAATCATATCACATAGTTTTTCTCGTTTAATCCTGACGTAGCTATTAAAATCCACACATAGGCTGCTGTGCGTCTCTTAAAAAGGAGTCGTTAACACCTTTTAACGGGTTGGATTCCGGCCAAACAGTCTGTGTCCCTCTGCTTTTCCAGCCTGAATAAATTAGACTAACAGCCCCTTAGAAGCACTGCCCTTTATGACCATTCCAATAACTGACCGTGATGGCCGATCACAGCACACCAACGGATCGATGGCGTGGATTGATGAATTGACAGTTGGATCATTTGCGCGCTGGGGTGTGAAGGCAGGTTTAGCCCCATCGGGTCAATGCGTCCAGACAGAAAGCCGTTTCTGTTTCTCCTCTTTGAATTGCAATGGAAATCAGATGACATGTTATTTGTACTGCAGATCAAAGGCTCTTTCAAGTGTTGCCAAAATCAGAACATCTATAAGGGGTACAATAAGTCACAGCAGCCCGAGCTTTGGCTCCGCATGACATTCATTACACAATGATGTTTCATTCATAACATCAGGAAAGGCTCCGACGAGCCAGGAGGCAAATTCCCTCTGAGACAATGTAATCCAAATAAAACAGCCAGGGGGGAACAGGTATAGGGATACCTGTGTTTTTCTACACAGGTTAGCAATATGCGTTCTCACAAGTGTAATTTGCACACAATAAAGACACATTTATGCACATACATATTTAAGCACGCCCTGGGCTAGACGGGACACTCAGGCAGACGTGCAGAAAGCGCAAAGAGCCTCTGCGCATTCCAAACACAGGCTTCCAGAAGCCTACCCGGGACAGCGCAATGGAAGCCTTAGAATACACACTGTCACACATGGTAACTTCACTTAAGTCTGCCCTTCAGGTTGAAACGTCCGCGGGGTCTCTCCAAGGCTACAGAGGGTGATGAAGTCAGCATACATGCGGGTACTCACCTAACTTTTGCTGCCACAGAGGATATCGCATCGTTTCTTAAATTCTTCCTTTTGGACACGGCAGTTCCCATGCTGACATGGAAACGACGCAGGCTGGAAAACAGTTCATTCCAAAGGGTCAACTGACGGATGAATGCGACACTGGAAACAGTATAAAAACCGTGGAAAAAAAGTTGAAGGGAAATCCAGGAGCGGATAGGTCACGCACGCGTCTGCAGAGCAAACAGAGGGTGGGCAGCTCTGCGCCGTGCTGCCTCCCTCTGTGGATGTGAAGACGTACGTGGGGGAGCTGCACAACTGTCAGCGCGTGGCTGAAAATACACCTCTCCCTTTCTCTGCCTCTGTCTCATTGATTCGAAAATGCAATGGGAAGATGGTAGGGGTGGCGATATCATCATCATCATCATCATCATCATCATCATCATCATCATCATCATCATCACAAAAGGGGAGGAGGGATGTGGAGGTTCTGAATGAGGGACAAGCCAGTCACTAGAAGCCCCTTTCTTTCATCTTATCCATATCGGATCACTAAATTTCTATTTATTATGTATTGCATCATGTTATGTAATTGGTATTTTGGGTGAAGGATTCCCCTCTTCTCTGTCTTCCACATATCAAAATGGAGAGACAAGGGTACAGAGCAGTACGGTGGAGGTGCTGCAGTGCTTTGTGAGCATGACTTAAAATATTTTAACGATGGCTTTTACATTTTATTGCTGCTTTTCAAGGATTTCAATTATTTTTTATTGAAATCATTATGGGAAAACATTTCCAGTGTCAGTATTCAGAGAAGAACCACAGGGATCATTTGGAGGGGGAGGCACAGTTCACCCATTCTCTGTCTTGATTATAGGTGAAGAGTTGAAGTGACTAAATCTGAAGGTCCGGAAAAGTTGTCTTAACATAAACAGCTTATATGTTTCACCATTCTCACAAAACATATTCTATCTGTGATGGTAGAGAGCTGTGTAATGTATGGAATCATCATCATTTGTCAAATCCTCAGTCGTTCATCTGCTCATCTGCCTCATATCTCCTTCAGTCTACTCACATTAAACTTAAACTGAGACTATATTATGTAGACATTATTTTTCTCACTGACTTTTATCACCATACATGTATTTATTTGGTAATAGGAAGACATTTACAAGATTAATATTGAACAACCACAGGATTATTGGTATTGGCAAAAGTGTTATCACTGTCTTATTGATATTTCAGGACTGATCTGTACAACACTAGTGAATAAGTGAAATAAAGAACAATTTTGTCCGAGTGTTTGAGGAAGATGTTGGATGCACACTGAGTGGGGCTCTAAGTGTTTCATTTAATAAACAGATTGAAATTCAGCACTTGTTTTTTATGCGACTGAGAAACAGATCTCTGTTCAAGACTTGACAGTTAATGATGAGGTGTAGATGAGCAAAAGAAAAAAACCCATGTCCAAAAGATAAATCTAATCACCAGTTGCGAAACTGACTCCAGAAAAGTGTTATTTAGCTGACTAATATAACACGACTTGGGCCATTTTTCTAGGTCACAGATAGAGCTTCCTGTTGTCTACATTCAGACAGCAGGTCATAATGCGCAATTTGGATTTTTTTGTGAAATCCAATTTTTTTTCTGTGTTCATTTATTTTACAAATTAAATGTGACTTTTATCAGTTCTCACTATGAATTGAATGCGACCCTGAAGTGACCCGCATGCGCAGAAGAGGTCCTGACGTCATGCCGGACCATGCAGCCCGCGTTGTGTTTAAGGAAGTAAATTTGGAGACATCTTATATCGACGTGTGTGGCACTTATAAAGTTTCTCTTAAACCAAAGTCAGTACCAGTCAAATAATTTTAAGTAGAAGATTAAAACAGAGGAGAGTCAGGGTTTTTTTTTTTGCTATGGCTGCTATGTCTGTACAACGGAGTATTTCAATGTGGAGTCGGAGTCAGGAGTGGTGGGATAGTGAAATTAGCAGCTTCACTGACACTTTATTCAGAATTTTCAAATGACAAGAAGCACATTTAAATATATCTGTGATCACCTCTCCATAACACTCTCACAACAAGACACTCATCTCCAGGGATTTCAATGACGTAAAGGTTGGATAAATGCGACCTGGCCGTTCAGACATTGCAAAATATCCAATATATATCTGCTTTAGGACCACATTTGAAAGTGGCCTGGGTCAGAATTGAAAAAATCAGATTTGTGCTGTTCAGACTGTCTTTAAAAGGTCAGCTACAGGTCAAATAACAGCAAAACATCGGCCACATTTGGCTACTGTCTGAATGTAGCCTATAAGACAATGGTACATATGCAGCCCTTCTGTGACCTGTTTCTCACTGGTTTGGGGTTTTAGTTCCTAGATGTTTGAGTGACTTCTCAGGGAGTTGTCTATTGTAGGGTTAGAGTTACAGCAGATTAAAATCCAATATTCAAATCCATGCCTTAGATTACAAAGTGATTGTGTACAGGTCATTTCCAGTTTCAGCCAACACCATCACTCTTCAGCTATTGATTTCTTGATCCACTGTCTCTCTAGCATTAATCAATACACTATACATTTTCTTTCTATGGATTATATTATCAGCATCTATTCAAGATATCAGGGGGGTATTATTACAATATTTAGACAGGAGCTGACACCATTCCATTTTCACAAAAAATAGACAGCCCTCATTTTTGTAAAGCTTATTTTATCAGGTCTTATCAGTTAGTTTTTAACCTTAAGTGTTCCAGTTAAGACTAAGCTTGATTATTTTCCTGTCTATTTAACATTATATTCAGTGCAAGTGATCTATGCAGTCTAGCATTAGGATTATGTATGTACTGGACTTTGTTTTGTTGGTATTGATTTTGATTCATCAGCATAGGCAGCATTCTGTGTGGTGTGCATTGAATCAAAAATGCTTGTCAATTTCGGAGTCTTTTGTACGCTGAAGTATTCTGATTCTTATTGTTATGTTATTCCCATTTATTACCATCCTGAGAGTTTAAAAAAAAGCTGAATCTATTAAGGAAAAAGAAGGAAAAGCCTGTGACAGTCACATTCCTTAGAAATAATGGATTTATGTATAGATAGATCACAACTGGACTAAATTTTTATTTTCATCACCTAAAAATGTTAAAATTATAAACTTGTAAATGAGAAAATCAATTTGTTTTAATCACTTTCTTCTGTTGGTGACAGATGAAAATTGCTTTATTCTAAGAAGTGATAATAGCAGTGAGTTAAGGACTTTGCAGAAGAAACACATCTGCCAGATGTATCACATTTGATACATGAGTTTTGAACCCCTCTACATGATCTGTGTGATAGTGTATTCTTGATAAACCTGATGTATCCAATTAGATACATACAGTACATGGATAATCCACCAGGAGGGAGGAATTCTTTCACCACAGGCCTTTCCAGTGACACTACAAGACTGTCAATAAAGACAAAGGAGGCAGAACTTTGACAATTTTAACAAGGAATTACCAATTTGTTCGAAATGTTTGCGTTATATTACATTGGCCCAAAAAAAAGTTGCACATGCAATATTTTACTGCACCACCTTTGGTTTTGATTAAAGGAGATATTGACTGGATTTAACTCAGTAAATAGTTCAGATCCTTCCATGGGTAATGTTTCAGCTGGAACAGGTTATTTAACTCCAACTGCAGTGAGTGTCCTCTCATGTCTAATGTCAAACAGATTGGACAATGCCA
>JAQQZY010000005.1:5449241-5468334 GCA_030068375.1 Ostorhinchus rueppellii
CCCGCGGATATAACATTGTGACACCTCTACAAACCTGTAGACAGCGCCAGAATACCACCATGCCATGGCACCTTTAACGTAACATGACAGATATAGTTCAGCCACTGATGTTAGTGAAATGACACCTATATGTCCGTAACAATCACATATGCATCCCTAGTTGAGTCATTATTTGAAGACCCCAGAGGTTAATGGTTTGACATTGTTCATAAACACTACAATTAAAATGTTAAATTAATAAATAAAAAGCCAACTAAATAAATAAACAAATAGATAAGACTAAAAAACACATGGTCCCCAATTTTGTGATTTCATACCAACATATTTTATTTGCAATGATAAAGAACAATGATAATGTTGAATGTTTGCTGGTTTTTATGGTCACAACATGACAAATGAAATTCCAAACACGTATATTGTTTCATGCAGATTGGCACAATTAGCAGGGAGCAGCAGTCCTTAGGGGGCGCTACACAGCCATTTATGGAGTTTCCTTTGCAACTTCTAAAAATTTTAGAAAAAAACACAATTTTCAGACTTTTCATGTTTTGTTGTTGTTGTTGTTGTTTGTTTCTTTTTGAGTTTTCAGAAAATTTAGCCCCTGAAAACTGCCCATGACATAAAATAAAATATAACAAAATAAACAAAATAAAATAAAATGAACAGAATAAAATAAAATAAAATAAAATAAAATAAAATAAAATAAAATAAAATAAAATAAAATAAAATAAAATAAACAGGGCCTATGCAGCTGATTATTGGCATGTTTGGGCTCTGGCTATATTTGAGTAAAGTGAAACAAAACACTGAAACAGCTGAGAATGTAACAAAATAAATCTAAGGATAAGAGGAGAATGTGTACAGTAATGAATATAATTATCCTTGTTTTTTACCTGTGCACTGATCCCAACACAAACATTTTCATTTCTATGCTCATATGCAGACTGGAACACAAACACACACATTTAGACATACGTGCAGTGAAACACTATCAAAGAGGCCGGCAGTAGAAAGGACTCTGCTGTGGACATTATTCTAACTTAAATGAGTCTCAGCACTGCAGTTTAAGGAATCATCCATCAAGAGCCTTTCACTGAGAGGGGAACATGTACGGATCAGCTGCTGCGGCATCCTCTGTGTCAAAAGCCTGATGGAATGAAACATAGGTCTGCTGTTATGGATGGCACGGGCAGATTGGGAGGGAAAGGGTTTACACAAGTGTTGGCTGCAGGCTCTAAACTCTAGGCAATAAAGGGAAGTGACTGCAGCAGGATTTCAGCTCACTCAGATTCAAGACTTGAGGTAAAAAAAAAAAAAATCCAAATGTGGACCAGTTCTAACCTGCGGCAAAGATTTAAAAACACCATGTAGTCTTCATGAGAGTCTGTTAGGACTGTGTCTGCCTCTAAAAATACCAGAGTAACCCCTTCCTCACATAGACGTACACTGCCTCATTCTGGTTCCCCCTTTGTGTCCGCAGAGACATGACAACACAACATGACCACAAAAAAACTCTTCCTTGGGTCATTTCCATTTGTAGCTGACATGTTGTCATGTCCTTGTAGAAGAGAAAAATTTGAAACTAGGCAGCAGTGTGGGGATATTTATTTATTTTCTGTTTTGTCTGGATAATTAAGCAGCCCTATTAAGTAATGGAACAATGTACGGATGTCTGCTGTCCAATGAACCGCACATTAGTCTCAGGTAGAAATGACTAATGAGCAGCAACAATGACAAAAGGATGTCAAACCCAGAGCTCAGTTTGTTCAACTCAGTCATAAGGAGGTTCTACACAAGACTGACGAAGAATAGAGGGAGTGAGGTACTTTGAATCAGCAGATGTAAGCAGATGTAAAGTGCAGGTTCAGCAGGTCTTGATAAAATAAAAAGAATTGAAATGATGAAAAGAATCAGCAGAACAGAGACTGAAGGGATACTGTCCAACTACTCAGTTACAGGTTCTGACTCACTTCCTGACTCCTGACTCCATGGGGACTTTATAGCCAATCAGGGGTAACTACTTAACCAATCAGAATCCAGGTAAAATTAATGTATGTGAAACACAGAAACGGACTCCATAATTACCATCAAAGTGATTCTAAGGATAGTGAAACTGTTGATGCATATTAACTGTACAGTGTTTAACAAGTGTTTTCTTCCAGCTCCACCCAGTCTAAGGTGTCCCACTGCTTCCATAATTGAACAGTATTTCTGTTTACCTAAATATTTTTTTTATGTTTCTATAATGGTTAATCCACCAGTATATGACAGATCTTTGTATCAAAACGATATGAAATAGAACTATTGTTGCTATCCATAAATTTTCCAGTTGAATATTTTCCAAAATTGCAAAGGGAAATGCAGCAGCAAATGAATTTTTTTTTAATGAAGTTGTACAATTCCAGTTATTATCTTGCATTCCTGTGCAAAACTACATAAAAACAATGCCAGCAAGAATGTAAACTGTTATCTGCACCGAAGGTGGGCACATTAAATACGGGCATTTATGGTTATTATTTGTCAACAAGGACTATTTTGCTATTCATATTGGTCATTTTCTGTATGAATAACAATGAAATTGTTAATTGAAACATGTTTTTGATAAACTATGAAGTTATTTATGTTTTCTTGTTTTCATGACAGGTGGTCTAATACATTTGTTAAGCACTGGTATATATGTAAATGTGTACCTGGTGCAGAATGGAGGTATTATATAAATAAAACTACAATGAACAAATATTATAAACATGAATTAAACACGAACATTACACAGATAATTGACTATTCCTAAGAGTAGGGTGTCAAGATGGAAGTAAAGGCAAAAAGAATAATACATAAATAAAAGGAAAAATTCAACTGAACAAGGACTAAAAAACTGTGTGATCACATGTATGATTCCAGGGTCAGCAGACATGAGGGTCAGTATAAGCAGTGTAGCCAAAAAACCCAAAACAAGGCAAAGAAGCACTATGCTGATATTTAGCCTTCAGCTTTGTTTATGACACACACACTGTGGCATCGTTTAGCCACAGACACAATGTCACTGCATTTCTATCTGTCTGATTTTGGACATATAATGTTATTGAGCCTAGACCGGATCAACTGAATCAACCCCAGATCATAACACTGCCCCCCATAGACTAGTACTATGTGCACTAGGCATGATGGGAAATCACTTCCACCACCTGTCTTCTCACCCTGATGTGTCCATGACTCTAGAACAAGGTCAGTCTGGACTCATCAGACCACATAACCTTTTTCCATGGAGACACAGTCCAACATTTGTGCTCTCTATCAAACTGGTGGTTGTTTAACCAATGAGAAGCTACTGCATCAGCTGGAATTAAAGGACTTGTTTGTAGCTGAAACACAATTACAGCAGTAAAGATCCAAAAGGAGGATCTGAATTATTTGCTAAATTTACCATAAAGACCCAAAGAGCAACTGTTGAACAAAATCATCAACTGATGTAAAACATAAAATAACTTGTGAACCACTAAACCCATCAATATGTTGAAATGTTTCAGGTAAAATGCAGTTTGTCATCTTTTCATGGTCATTAGATATGATCCATTTGGATGTTCAGAGGCTCCATAGTTACCGTGGAAACACCATCATCTTCTACAACATTGATCCATGGAATTGGATCAATGACAGTGGATGGAGACAGTTGGGTTTTGTTCATTTGCTGATATTTTTGTTGGAAAAAGTCACTTTTTCTACAGTTTTCACTGTCTTGATATAATAACCTTTAAATTTGCTCTGTCCTTTAATGAACATCTACATGATCAGTGAATTAAATACAGGAAAATACATGATTTTCACTGAAAAAATGCAAAATTGCAGAAGATAGTATTATAATAAATGGGGATAAATCACTTAAAAGAGGTTAAATAGAGACAAAATCATTTAGGAGCAGCCACAGTAGCACTGGGTCTTTATGGGTTAAATCCAGGACTTTTTTTGTTCGGCCACACAGTGCATTTTCTAACATAGAAACACTGACGTCATAACAGACAATGATAATGTTCACAATAAGCATTTTCACTATAGTGACTCAAATCTCTCTGAACCAAAATCCTGAAATAGTTTTTTTCTGACCATCAGTGAAGAACCTGAAGGTCTTTAACATTAAGATTAACTTCAGCTGGAAGATGCAGCTGCTTAACAGAAAACTAATATTCATTTATAGTTCTGAAAATATTTACAAAAGTCAGAAAAATGATGACGACAATCACAAAGTCATTTCTTTTCACACTGATACAGTGCAGTTTATTGTCTCTTCCGGAAAACGTGCGCCCAACCTCAGTGCTGTTAGAAATCACTGCTTATTCAACAAGTCAATGGAAATCAGATGCAACAACATAAAATAAAAAGTTCTGTTTACGGCCAGGTATTGTCACATTTAGGTATTTAAGGAATAAAACAGTTTACTGACATTGTCACCAAACACTGAAAAAGAAAATACCTGCTCATAATAATCTCTTCTAAGACCAGACAACAGCATTGTCTGTTTTTTTTTTTTATTTCACAGTGAAATAATCATCTGAATAGAGGCTTTTTTTTTTTACTTTTGTCAGTGGAATATCTCAGATCTGTTCTTTTTGAATGTTTTCATTGTTAGTTGCTTCTAATAATCTGATATAAAAACAGAGAAAAACAAGAAATCTGAAAACAGGAAAGGGTTGGTGTATTTGCTTCATAAACACTACTTTGTCAGATGGACTCACCGTACTGCAGTTCAGTCGACACAGCTGCAAAACAGTGAATTAATACTTCATATGCTGCAAATTATTGTATTTGGAATTATTTCTAATATTTAGGAAAATGAATGAACACTAAAAGTACATTCAGTGCGAGCTCATATTTGTGTAAGGGGACCTTTCAGTGTGTTATTTTTGTTTTCTGGCGTCACAGAGGTGTTCTCACTGCTGAAACAAAAAGTGTGACCTACTTACCTGTTTAAGTCCTTTTTGTCCCCATTTGTAAAAGCCTGTAGGCAGGAAGAAAGGCATTAGAGAAGAGGGAGGATGGGGAAAGAGCATGGCAGCTTGAAAGATGGAGAGAGAGAAACACACATAAATATATATAGAGTGTTGTGCACACGTGTGGCTCTGGCTGTCACATGTGACCTTCTATAAATCAAAGTGTCCGTCTGTTTAAGGACAGAAATGTCCCCTGGTCTCCACTTCTCTGTGCCTCATTTTCCCATAAATGACTTTTCAAATCTCTTGCTCTTCTGTCACAGTGATGTGGTTCAGAGTGGGTCATTGTGCACCATCTCCCCTGCACCATGGCCCCTCTTGTTCAATGTAAACCCTCTTTTTTTCTGTCAAAAGGATCTAATTTCCTGGAAGCTACACTAGCTCACCCCATTTTTGGCCCTCTTAGTTCCCTGTGATGTATCGATTGAGGGTAGTGCCAGATACCCCCCACACACACACACTTTCCTGCTCTCGTCTTGCGACCTAAATTCCCCCCAGTGTGCTCATTAATTAGCTGATGCAAGTCTGCATTCCCTGGGGAGGGAGGGAGATGGAAAAAGCTCATTAAAGGACACATCAATAAAGTGGGATTAATCTTCCATTGGTATGTGTGATCCATTGCTTTGGTTGTGTGTGGATGTGGAATAAACAGGCGAACAGGTGTGACGGCTCTTCATCGTTGTTTTCTTCCGTGCTCTCCTGATTCTGCTGGAACATGCATCACTTCGTCCTTGTCTATGTTTTCTTTTGGTCAGTGTCTTTCTCCATGTCACACTTGTGTTCTTTCCACTTCCACTGAATGAAGAAATACACGACATGCATCATGGAACTCATTGTTAAACCATTTGCTATTTAAGGAAGAATTTAAACAGTCCTTCAACACGACCTTCTAATATTCTGTTCCTGTTACTGGATTGAGTGATTTTTTTTTTATTTGTTACTCGACATGTTGCTTCTTGTTGTCATAAATTTAAATACATTTTCTTTATTAAATTAAGAACGGAAACATTTTGTCTTTTGGCAGATTTTTGCCTCATATTTGAGAGACAATAACACATAACAGCTTTACAAGCCACATTTATGACAAATGAGTTTCCACTAGTTTGTTACAGGGTGACCAGGCTGTTCAATAACTGAAGGGTTGGTAGTTCAAATCCCACTCTGTCCTGGTCATGTGCTAGTCCTTGAGTAGGACACTTCACCCACATTGCCTCCAGTGTCACTCACACTGGGGTTTGCATTTGTATGAATGTTTGGTGGTGGTCGTAGGGGCTGTTTGGCTTGAATTGGCAGCTTCTGTCAGTCTGCTCCAGGTCAGCTGTGGATACAAATGTAGTTTACCACCACCAGAGTGAAAATGTGAGAGTGAATCAATAATGTGAAGTGCTCTGGGTGCCCAGAAAAGCTCTATAGAAATTGAATCCATTATTATCATTATTATTATTATTATTATTATTATTATTATGGTACAATAATTAGATTTAATTCTAAAGATGCATAAACAGCAAATATGTGTGAATATATGCAACACTATTTATAGGTATCACAGAAGAATGTATGCAATATATCTGTCCCATATATTATTAAAGCTATAATTACTGCTTAGTAAAATTTTTAAAAATGGATATGTTATGGAAATATAACCAAGTGTGTAATAAACTGAGCATTAATCAGGGTTTCTACAGGTTTCTACAAGTTTAATTTAAGACTTAAAGACCTTTTTAAGACTACTTAGAGTTTAATGCCCATTTCACGGCCCTACTAGCAAATATTTGTGACTCCTAAAATTTAGGAAAATGTAATTATTTAGTGCAACATCTTGATTCTCATTGTTTCGAATCATTTCTCTCCAGGGGCTGCAAAGTTAGCAATAATTAGCTGCTAAATGTTAATATAAATTTGTTCAGGTGGAACTGAGTCGACTTTCTGTGCAGCTTGGACACATTTAAACACAATACAGCAAACAAGTTTAAGAAAACATAACTTAAGACCTGCCATATGAAATCTAATGCCTTTTAAATACTTAAAGGTATTAAATGCAGATTTGTAAATTCAAGACTTAAGGCCCTATGGGAACCCTGATTACTCTAGAAGCAGGACAAGGAAAAAAATAATTTGACAAGTGTTTCATAGATCATTTCAGGGATTTTCTCCAACAAAAAAAAAAAAAGAAAAAATATGAAGATTAACTCTTGTCACAGTTTTTGGTAAATGTCTTCAGATATTAGACTGGAAAATGACCCCATTTAAGAAATAACACATATAATCACTCATTGGCACTCATTGGGACATTATAAAATGCTCTGTGGACTGGACTGACTTACTACATGAACTGATCCTAAAGGCTGCTCGAGGTATGATCAAGTCAAATCTAACATACAAGTGTTACTTTTTGCTTTTTTTCTATTATTAATTGGAAATCCCTGCTGTCAAATCTTGCCTTAAGAAAAAAAGGAATTCAGTTTCCTACTGGTGGTTCAATTTTTTAAAAACTTGTTGATGTTTAAAGAGCAAGCGGTCAGATTTAATAACAGAAACACTCAGAGTACAGGCACAGTGTTTTTATTAGTAACAATTGATTTCCCAAAACATTATCAAAGTACATAAATATCAACAGGTAACTGGTGTTATACAGTACAGGCCTCTTGGTAAACTTCACTGTAAGCTAATCATCAAATTAATGCCAAATGAGGGCACAAGTGGCTGTTTGCGTGGGGTTGATTTAAGGCTTTCCTACATTCATTTCATGGCACAGTTCCAAACATTACAGAAGCGTTTCATCCATTACAACATCCCATTTAATAAAGTAGCAAAACATTCATTCTGCCAGATATCATTTCATTGTGCTCAGTTTCTGGAAACAACCCAAAGTACCAAAAAAAAAAAAAAAAAAAAAAGCAGGCACAAACACCATCAACTCCTCAGTAAAAGGCAGTATTTTCCCAAACTGTGCCATGTTCACATATTGTGTCCAGCCTCCACTTAACTAACACCATATGGGCTCACCATAGTGTTTTATCATGTAAGGCTACAGGCGTGTAGCACCGGTGTTCGCCAAGATCACAGCTTCACACAGCGAGGCCTGCAGTGCTAAACTTATCTACAGTCGTAAGGAGACGACAGAAAGTTGCATTGATAAGCATAATAATAGAGCCCGGCCAGAAGCAGCACATTTCAGCTTCTCATATTCTGCATTGGTGACTCATAGGACAAACATCAGCCAAGATCTATTACTTTTTACTTCAATTACATTTGAGTATTCACATGACTAGACAACAATATAAAGTTAATGATCTGCAGTAAGATTTCATTTACTTCTGAGTCACACACAAAAAAAATGAGGTTGATGGCATGTATGACACATTGAAGGAACAGATGGAGCTGTACATTTCACAAGTAACTTACTCCAAATATTGATGCTGAAAATGAGGATGACAAATTACGAGTCATGTTACCAAAAGTTGTTGTTGTTTTTTTTAAATCCACTTGAATTAAATCAATAGCATATATTCATTTTACTCTTACGTCCCTTACTGGCCGGGCTCAGATAAGGTTCAATGTGATGAAATCATAAACCTACAAAATGTTATTGTGTAATTTTAATAAAGGCTGAATAACAATTTGTTAGTTCAATTGTGCAATGCATTGCATTTCTGGAATGATTGTCCAGTTGTCATTAAATTGTGCATAAAACAATCTAGAGCTTAATTTTTGTTCATTGTAGTTTAAATATGAAATATAATACTTTAATTATTCTTTTCTTTTAAATAATCAAGAGTTGATCCGCTTAGTGGCAAACTACACAGAACCAAAAGAAAACAGTTTATTCAAATCAATGGGGAAAATCTTGACTTTGTCAAATAATTTGCTCCCTGCTGCTGTAAACAGTACACCGCACTGAGAGCAGCAGAGCTTCAGAGTTCAGTCGACAGATCCAAAGTGTCTGCTGCTCAGTCTGAGTCTGATAGATTCAAGCCAGAAAACAGATTGGGGGGGGTGGGGGACTCTCTCAGCAGCCAAGAGGAAAACTAGTGCTTTGAAGTGGATTGCAGTGATTACTTCCTTCCATGTCCCTGGCACACAGCGCACGACAAAACACCGCTGACAGCCATGGCCATGAACCTCCTGCTTAGTTTATGCTTAAAAATAATACTCAGACCTGTTTGACGGGCAAAAGGTGGTGTGGGACATAACCTGGGGGGGCTTTAAATGTTTTCATCACATCTTGGTAGAACACATGCCCATATGTACAGTCATGAAAGCAGTTCTGGTCCCTGTAATATTCCTTTGTCCAACAGGTGACAGTTCATGAAAGGCTGAAAAATCGTCAGACCCAAGGATGACACACTAATAGTTAAAATAATGGGCTACTGGCAGACATTTTCATGTATAATAACGAGAAAAATTATTGTAGGAATGAAAGGGATAAAAAAAAAAAAAAACACTACAAAGAGTAGCGTAAACTCTACCTCTGCTTTTTCACTTCTGTGCAGCTGGCCAATCAGAGCAACATGTGAGTCTTGAACGTCGTGTCAGTTTAAATGAGTAAAAATATGAAAAATGTAAACTGATCCTTTCTTAGAGTGGCCTGCAGATATAAAATGTAGACTTGAAACAGTGCATCATGTGAAAACTCAACATGTCGCTAATTTCCACTTGATTGTATATTATACAGATGGATGTCATGGACCATTGGATAAGTCCCTCCTCTATTTCATTTAGTGACACTTTAAGCGCATCAAACACTAAATACAGAGCAAATATGTTTTTCCAACATTTCTAATCAATTCGTCACCCCAATAAAGGCAAAGGATTGACAGGATGCCAATAGACCAATCATAATCAGAGGTACACGTAATGTAGCTGCATCACAACTGCATAGTTGTGGATACTGTAATGATGTTTCCTATTTGTACAGTTTGAAGTAATAAGTATTTTGTTGTAATAATTTCTTGCACTTTGTAATACAGACCTTGTTTACAATGAGTACAATTGCTCTGCATTTTATATTTATTACATTACAGTAATTACTGAGAAATTTCGGAGTTGGTACTTTTTACTGTTAAATAATTAACTAAAATGAAAGTTTTAAGAGAGTTGTCGTCAAAACCCGATTGTTCAACTTTTTATTTCTGTTTCGTTTACTGTAGACCATTAGAAAACTTCTTTTTTTTTTTTTTTTTTCCAAACCTTGTTGCTACAGCTGTTTTAATATGTAACTGGCACCACAATAAATAATGATTTATAACTAAATGGGGAAATGTTTATGCATAACAGAGTGAATAGCTGTCACATGTCCTGTTTTTACATGATGGTACGGTTTACATGCCTTTTAATGCTGTACTTTCTGCACCACAACTGAAATTCTATTCATGTCCATTGAAGTCATGTGGCAGTGTGGCTCACAGACCAATCTCTAAACCATAACTGTAAATAAATAACATTATCAGATGTAATTTTGTATTTAATAACCACCTTTTCCATTCATTCTGTGTGATGTAGAAAGATGTCCAGTTTTCACCTGGATTTATGTTATAGAAATATTTCATGGAAATAGAAGAGATGCGAGAAGATACTAACTCCAGCTGAATTGGTGTGTTTCATATAAAGCTACTGAAGTGTTTTGGATCTCAATATGAGAAATGTTCAAAAGTTGCTCTTGTATTGAATAGGAATGCATAAATGTCTGCAGCAGAGCAGGTTTGAATACAAGCTGGCTGTGTTTAATCTTTGAAGGTTCCGTTCATTAGCATTAGGAAAATGCTAATTGCCATCACCCTGACAGCCGGGGGCAGAAGGAGAGTGGGTCTGCAGGGCAGGTCATGTTGGACAGACTGAAAAGGTAAAGGGTGGCAAAGACAGAGAGGTTAAATAGTAATGACCTGCTGAGGCGGAGTTCATTTGGCTAGTCGTCACTTAAGGGTCTATTTAGTGAGGAGTCCCTGGTTGGACGACGTGTCCTGTGGACTGTCAGGGACGTCTGAGGACTGACTGCTGGTGTGGAGAGAAACACGAGGTGCACACCCTCCCTCCAGCTCTTCATCCTTGAATACATAGAAGAGAGTTAAGATGCCGTTTAATCATAGTAATTACACACAGCTAAGAGTGGGCGATCTGACAGTCTTAGATTATGGACAGCCTTAATTTGTCACATGATTCTGCTTTTCACGACAATTGTGTGGAATGCATCAATAATAAACAACAGCACTGTCACATTTTTACCTCCTCCGCTAATTTTCATTTTAATTTGGCCATGTATCAGTGTAATTATGGTAGTCTACAGATGGCATATTATGAGTTGTTTTTGCTGGACTACAGAGTGTATTAACGTCTGTATACTGTGATATGTATGTGTGTGTGTTTGTTTGTGTGTGGTAGAACTGCAAGTATTTTATTGGTTTGCTTTAACCTGCATGAATTTATGCAAGATAGACTGAGGAAAGTCATGAAAACCTTAAAGTGAAGAGTTGCAGTTATCCTGAGCTACTGGTGCCTGCAGATGTCAGTCTGTGTTGTACGTGGGTGCAAACACAATGTTAGATCTTTTATGATACAAACTTTATTTTACTATTTCCCGCTCCCATAAATGTAGATAAATAATGGGATACATGCTGCCGTTTCAGATGTTTGGTCCCCTTTTATCACTGTGGACATAGTCTTCACTTCATCACAGCAGATTTGTTTTTCTCCAAATTTGTGTCTTGTTTACAATCCGTGTTAAATGATGAGGAAAAATTTGCTGTAGTTTGGTTCAAAGAAGGCTACATTTTGCAAAAGGTTAGGAAAATTGTAATTAACCCCTTGATGCCTGAATTTATCTCCAACTATAGGGGAAAACATTTTTAACTTGTGTTTTTACTTTCAAGTAAATAGTATTTTGGTTGCATTTGGAGTGGAAGCGGTTTGATGCGAATTCACAACAATCGGCATCAAGGGGTTAAGATCATGGATCTTTATTTCTTTCTTTACTCTTTACTCAGGATGCATCATTGAGATTAAGATATCATTTCAAGAAGGACCTGAGAATAACCCCCATAGATATACAATCACATTACTTAAAACAGTTGCAAATATTTAAAAAAAAAAAAAAAAAAAATTGAGAAGAAAATGGGAGAAGAAACTAACATTCAGCTGAATGCCTTTGAAGCTACAAGTTCTGCTGTTGATTTCAGTACTAGAGTCCATAGCAATGGGAGCCAGTTTTCCCCAGTTCAGTGTTAGTGTGAGCAGCTGTTAAAGCTGTGCTGTCCTGTCACCTGGTGCCAAGATGATGAGCTCTATACTCAACTCAATAAGTTCATTTGGATAAAAAAGGCCTTGTAGTATGAGGGGGCCTTCCAGTCAACAGTGATCTTTAGACAAGATCACCCAGTCCAACACACAACTCAATGAGCTAATCCTTTTTTTTATTCTTCTTTTTAAAACCAATAATCAATACCTGACCAATAATTATTCCTATATCTGGTTTGTGCTGGATCTAACAGAAGAAATGTTTGCTAACTTGTTGGCCATCAAACATGCAAGACTACCTCATCTTGAGAATATTCTCTTTATTTTCAACTTAGTCTTCCACTTCAAAAATATCATTTTACTTCCATTTGGTGAGCTCAGTTTTAATTAATTCTACAATAGATTTAATGGTACTATTAATGACTTAAACTACAACTTGGCCTGGCTCCAGGATGAACTCTAACCTGTCTTTGTATATTAGCCAGAGAAGGTTCAGCCATTCCCAAGTGTGGATTTAACAAAGAGGTTTTGTTGTTAGCTGAATAGTACAGATGTGAAGAGATTACTTCATACAGATCCCCCAGTAGAGTCCACCCTTATGCCCATGAGGTTCGCACCGTGTCTGCAGTCTCCTCCCCTTCAGTGTGCTCTCCATAGCGATTGTAAAGCTCCATGTCAGACAGAGCGCTTTCTACTGCTTCCTCTTCATAGTCAGTGTGGTAGTCTGACTCCTCTGAAGAGGGGAAGGAGTGGAGGACAGGAAGGAGAGAGGCACATAGTGGGTGAAGAGGTGATGGATAAAAGTGGATGTGCAGGTGAACAAGCAATTTAGGAAAGCCACACAGCACAGTTTGGTGAGGAAAGGTTACAGAGGAGGAAAGAGGAGGGTGGAAACATTGTTAAAAAAAAAAAAAAAACACCCAAAAAACCCCAAGGTCTTTACTTAACAGTTTACGCTTACTCATATCCATCCTTCTTTCTAAAGAGAATGTAAACATGCAATTTGTTTTTACACTTTGATTTTTACTGCCTTTTTTGAGATAGCAATATGTTCACACAGTAGGTGTACGATGTTCACATAAGAATAATAGCTAAACACAAAATGTATTCTGCAACAGGATTCAATTTCCTCATCTATCTGAAACTGATGTACTCGCTAATAGAGCATGACAACAAAACAAAACCTCATCCAAAAGCAAATAAGAGCAAACAACCCAGACAAGGGCCAGTAATGGCATGTTCCTTCCAGGTAATGAGTGTTAGTGAAATGACAGTAGGGAGATTGTATGAGTGTAGGTGTGGCTCACAAAGTGTTGGTTTGTATCGATTGTTTTACCGTCCACAACAGCAGGTTTGACAGGCTCGATGCGAGACACTATTTCTGCCAGGTCAGTGAAGGACGCATTGGGACATGTCACCACCTGAAAGATGTAGAGATTACACACATCAGACTGGGACAGACGGCAATGTTCCCCCAAAAATAAGCACAACGTGTGACTTAAAATGTGGGGAAATGCAGTCGCAGAAAAAATGATTAGACCACACTTGTTTTCTTCAATTTCTTGGTACAACTCAAGGTACATTTGTTCAGACAAATATAATGATAACAAAAATAGCTCATAAGTGTTTAATTTCAGAGCTGATATCTAATCATTTTACATGTTTTTTCTTGATAATAACCAAAAGCACTTAAATTCTTACATCAATAGCGATGGCATTGTACGGACAGAAACAGTGCTTTTAGACACTCCATGTTTTCAGTCTGTTTGTTTCTCTAAAGCAGACAGCTTTTTCTTGGAAGACTCAGCATCATTAAATATTTTTCACATTTTTCTAAAGTATTAGTTTGATGTTAACTACCCATTTTGTTGTGTTCTTCAGTCCTATTTTGTGTAATATTACTCAACATACTATAGGGAATTCAATAAATGGCGAATCATGCTTCCCCTGAGAATTGCAGCATACGTTTGTGCCTGAAAATACATGTTCATTAACTGCATTCACTAAAGCTCAACGTGTAGGATGACTACTGCTTTAAATAAAACCACAAAATGAAGACTCTCTCTGGTATTTATCTGAAAGCTAATCTTCAGCCAGCACAAGTCTGCAATAATAACTGCAGCTCCATTATCCAAGTTGTACCTTCTTTATTATCAATCCTTAATGATCTTCAAGTCTGGGCTATTTTCTCTTCAGAAAATACATCTATATTGTTTCATTTGCTGTTCTTCCTCATGTAGCTGTGTTTTATCTTTTATTTAGCATTTTTTTGGGGCTGATGGTGAAGCAACATGCCTTCTAATGTAGGCAAACAAAACAACAACCAAATTGAAATCACATAAAACGAAAAAATGTTTTGCAAATATTTCATCCTTAAGATGTTCTCCCTTCAAATAAGGATGCTTAACTTTACCAGAAGCCAGTATGAGTCAAATCATCATTAGTATTATATGTTTAGATCAAATTTCACACCCATTTTTTTATTACAATGGTTCTTCAGGTTTCAACACGATGTGATGTTGCAGATGTGAATGCAGAATACTGGTTAATGATGAAGGCTTTGCAATGTGGTTTTATGTTTTTCTGACTTCCATTGTGACTCTGAAAATCCTCACGATGGGCATGTGCAGCCAGTTACTAAGAGATTATTTAAAATAAATAATTCACATTCACTTTTTGAACTGCTACCCTCTGGCAGATGCTACAGGACATTCAAAGTAAAAACAAATAGACTCAACAACAGTTTTTATGCCAATGCCATTAAGGCACTCAATACGGAGTGTGTGAGTCCTGTAGCATAAGCTCAATATTTTACTGTGCAATATCATATATGCGCAATAATAACCTCAGGGTGGGTAGATTACATGTTCAGGGACTGTGGTTGTGAATATTGTGTGCATGTCACTGCATTTTTATTCCCATACTTATTATCTTTTATACTTTTTACGACTGCACCCCCCTAATTTGTTGTACTTGTGCAATGACAATAAAGACATTCTATTCTATTCTATGTAAATTCAATGAAGCACTAAATCCAGACTAGAATAATTATATGCAAGGCATTTTAAGGTATAAAATTCAGATTATTGGATATGTGGTTTTGTATGGACTTGCTGTAACACAGATACTGGCATCCATAAAGTCTTTCATAATTTTTATAGATACAGTTTTTCCATCATTTAACTATACTGGATTGCCCACTAAATCAAACCTCTTTCTTTCCTTAGTTTGTCCTCCAATATTAAAGTACATTCCTGAATGTTTTTCTCACTCCCTGGTTCTTACATTGTTCTTGCTTTCGGTGTTGTGGAACTCCTCTTGGTGTCGATCTTTCAGCATTTTCTCCACCACTCCACTGCGACCCCACACATCAAATACAGTCTTGCCATGCTGGTAGCCCACCTCCTACATACACACACACACACACACACACACACACACACGGAAATACTTAAATATTTATCTTATTATCTCTTCTGATCAATGCAATACTGAGGCAGTGCTAACGTTAAAAAAAAAAAAAAAGATTATGGCAAGCACAGTGCAACAGTTCAATAGATTATCAGATTGGATCAGTTTTCAGATCACAAAAGGGAGACACATATAAATTGTAGTTTCTCAAATAATAAATAGAGAGCAATTTAGATATTGATTATTCCATATGAAGGCCAAATTCAATATATTTACTGTTGAGGTATGTATGAGGCATGATGATACCAACAACAAACATCCAAATAGATTTGGTGACAGATTTAAGAAATATTTTTGTAACTTTTCTTCAATAAAAATCAAATGTCTGTTCATCTTAAAACACTGATCATTACAAACCTGATATTCCTCTAATCTCAAATTAAATTGGATTAAACTACTAGATAGTTCTATTTTCTACAAAATCTACAGTTGGCTTTGTACCTCCGCCAAGGAGGTTATGTTTTCATCGGCGTTGGTTTGTCTGTCTGTCTGTTTGTCTGTTAGCAAGATAACTCAAAAAGTTATGGACGGATTTTCATGAAATTTTCACAGATTCTCAGAAATGGGGTATCCTACAGATGATTAGATTTTGGTGGTGATCCGTATATTCAGCGCCATCTAGTGGATGAAAGTACAAACACTACCTTGGCGGAGGTCTGTGCTCTCCAAGTGCTTCTCTAGTTTTTTGGGGGTTTTTTAAACATTCTTTTGATTGAACATTTTCAAAATTATAACAGTCCAGCACGGTACATACAGATTACATAAAATACATAGCAAATCCAAAATACGTCCAAAGCAATGATCTCAAAAGTCCTTATTAGGCAGGCTGCAACTGCCTGAAAAAGGCAGTTGCAGCATGAGTTCCCACAAACTCCAACACTTCGTCAAACTTTGCAGTAAAGATGTCCTTCTGATTGTTGATATAAAATCTTAATGCTTCCAGGGAAATATAGTCTGATATCAAAGACTTCCACATATGTATTGAAGGAGGTTCTTCTCCTACCCATTTGGTCATAAAAGCCTTTCGGTCCAGCATAAACTACAGTTGGCTTTTAATTACAGTCTGTTATATTACACATGACTGAGGGCCAAGGCAACGTGTGCACAGTCAGGTCCTTAGATCTGATATCACCTCTGACAACTAACTTTTGTTTAATAACTATGAAAATTGAGACGCTATTTTCAAAATTATTTTATTTCCTAAATGCTAAATACAATGTTTGTTAAACTTCTAGAATTAAAGCTGAAAGTCTTTAAAAACATCCTCATTTCCCCACTGGATGTGTACTGGATGTGAAATTACAAAATTTGTGTCACTGCCCAAATACCCCTGCCTGTTTTATCTGTCCCTGTCTACAGGATTACACCCAACCATGAGCCAGTTTTTATTGAACCTGGTAGAAGGGTGGGCCATGAAAGAGCCCCTAAAATGTTGCCAGAGATCCATACTCAAACAAAAACAAGAACTCTGTTTTTATTCATGAGCTTTGGATGAATTTGTGAGCCTGGCAGATGGGTGCAGCTTCTCTTTTGTTCTACTACTGTTGCATTTACATACTGTAGCTTAACATGTAAATAGGCTTATTTCATGTAAATCACCACTTTATTCATGGCTGTGAGTGATGAAAGCGAATTATTTCACACTATGATGATTGATTCATCCATTATCTTGTGAAAAGCCAGTTTGGTGTTATGGGATGGCAGACTAAACTATGATCGTTAAACTTTGAATTCAACTGTGGATCACATGTATCCTGAATCATGGGGGTCAGTTGTAATGGATCACGCACGGTCCAAAACATCACTAGTATACAGGAATAGGGCTAAAGGAATTGCAAGAAATTCAGGATACGTGACTCATTTACAAACAAAAGAAAAGAAATCCCCCTCCTCTGTGGAAAAGCTTCCAAATTTGAGTGGAGCACAAATAAAAATCACAACCATGTTAAAAAGTTGTTGAACTTACAGCAATCTCATCAAACTTCCCAAACTCCAGTGTTCGGTATCTGTCAATTGGAGGTCTAATGTACTCGCAGTAGTCGCTGTTCTTCACAGACTCTAGCTGCCTCACACAGCACACATAAGCAAGACGAGTCTGAATCTCTGCCATGTTCAACACCTGGAATATGTGTAGGCAAGAACATATGTACAGTGCCATTGATTAACACCTCCTCATTGCAATTCAAGAGGATTATTTTTAAAATGTATCATCTTACAGAATGCAGTATCTGTATTTAAATCAATCCATTACCTTTACTTTCTCAGCGAGGGGGTTGAGGCGTTTCCATAGCAGCCACCAGCCTGAAAGTGAGTCGCCATAATTAGTCAGGTTGGTTTCATCCCGGCTTCCCACGTCAATAGCTATCACCACCTTGGCCCCCATGGAGCGTGCTACATCAGCTGGGATAAGAGGAAACAAAGATGAGAAAGGAATAAGGATGGGAAATAATCAATCATACAGAGTTAGGTGAAAAATATAATGGTTCTTATAAACAAGCAAAAACAACTGCTACAAGGGTACGTGTTAAAAGTGAACAAAGACTGTTTAAAAAAAAAAAAAAGGTTAAAAATAAATAAATAAATAAATAAAACCTGGCAGGTTGTTGATGTAGCCTCCATCCATCAGTAGGTGTCCGTCCTTGGGGTCACACAGAGGAGGCAGATACCCCGAGAGAGACATGCTGGCACGAACGTAGCGCCACAGAGAGCCTTCAACAGCACACAGACAGCTTTAAAGTTTTTGTGCTTAATAAGTGCTGAGTATCTGATTAAAAGCAACCAAGCAATTACAGGGTTGATTCACCAATTCAAACTTGAGAGAAATGTAGCAATACTGATTGCCCCTCCCGCCAGGTGTCAAGATATACATCTGAGCTTTAGACAGTTTTCACTCGAACCATCTCTTTGCTCGTGTTGAAGATGAAAATGCTTGTTGGTTACCTACTTCATTTAACAAACATTTTAACACTTGCTGCTCTACATGTCATTTATATGATTTTACTTTGAAATCACCATTGACTGCTTTACATATGAGAGGATTATAACCAGCTTTGGTCTAATTTCACTAACAGTTAAGCTTGACAGTAAGATGCCACTTCTGCTGACCACTATTTGACAAGGCTCGGGTTTAGGTCGCGTGTGAAATCAACTTCAATATCTGGAAAAGTTCCACTTCAGATTATTGGTTTTCAAGTGGAGCTGCATAAGTTATTCATACAGTGTGTATGATCTACATTGTAGAATTAAAAGATGGATTCACCACTTGTTACTTTACTGCAGGTGACATTTATGGTGACGATATTTATTTTCTTCCAGCTGTTGAGATAAACATCTGCGCTTTAACAGTTTTCACGGAACCCATTTCTTTGGCAGCAAGTGTTAAAAGGCTGAAACCGTTCACAGCTTAT
>JAQQZY010000005.1:5476086-5490082 GCA_030068375.1 Ostorhinchus rueppellii
ACCGGAGTACCCGGAGAAAACCCACGCAGACATGGGGAGAACATGCAAACTCCACACAGAAAGGTCCCAAGGTCCCACCCGTGAATCGAACCCAGGACCTTCTTGCTGTGAGGCACGAGTGCTAACCACAGCACCACCATGTCGCCACCTGATGTTATTATTTTGTTTTAATTAATGATATTTTAAAAAGCTGTCATGAGACTATATACTGAATTCACAATTCCCACAGGTCCTAAATTAAATTACAGCACACTACTGAAGCATAGGGACACTGTGTCAGTCCTTTTGAAGGAGAAACACACAGATGCAGCAGACAGATTTCCTCATGAGCTCTTTATATTTTTAACACGATATGCAAATTAAAGCTGCTGTTCTTAATACTTTAAGTGTGACAGAGCAAAAAACACATTCACCTTTCAGCATATTGTAAGTATTTTATTTTAATTGGTCTGAGATGATTCCACACTTAAGCATCTACTTCTTGCCAATTTTTTTCAGGGTATAGAAAATATACTTCATGATGCAGTTTTTTCTCTAACCACAGGCATTTTCAGTTTGACAGAGAGGATGAATATGTGACTGAGGAGCTGTAGTTACCAATCAGTGATCAGATTCTGTCAGATAAGCCCTGGGCACAATTCTGTTGGTTTATTTTGTGTCTTAATGCAGAAGCTCCCATCAGGTCATCCATCTTTATTTTTCAACTTTTGATTTAGACTGAAAGAAATGAACTGCAGGAGGTCTGTATGCATTTTAAGACTCTAGCCCCCCCCCCCAATTTCAGAAACTACAGCTTTAACTCAAACTTTCATACATTTTAGTTGGTAGTTCATGAATGAACACTATATTTGTAGTATGACAGTTAAGGAAGTACATCAAAAAATATGGATCTCACTAAAAATTTTGATTTCTTACATTACTACTATTAATTAGGAAGGACCAACAATAAATCATTGTTGCTTTGGCACTTACTGTTGCCCACTCTCTAGCCCTCATCCTCATGCGGCTGTGGCTGCGGTCCTCAGCGTACAGCGCTCCCATCAGGGAACCAATAGAAGTGCCGCCAATAAGATCCACCGGGATGCCAGCCTCACAGAGAGCACGCATTATCCCCACTTGGGAACAGCCCCTGGGCAGATGACGAGACAAACACGGTTTTAAAGACAGACATGCAGATATAAATGAAACACATTCCAACTACTGAACAAAAACCAAGGATATAATTACAATGACCTCAAAGGTCTGTAAAATAATCAATCTTATCTCATCAGCACTGACCAGTGTGATCACTTTCATTCATTCTTAATCTATTTATTAATGGTTTCCAGAGATTCACTCAGTTAATATAGTACCAAGATTCATAAAGATTTATCCATGTATCAGTGAATTAAACTTCTTAATTTTGTGTTCTCCTTCAATATGAAGGGTTAAAATAGGTACATGAACACTTATATGTATAAGTGTTGTATTTCTGAGAAGGGTTCTGTGTAGGTAATCCACTATCAATACACTCTGTAGCAATCTGTAGTATCTCCAGGCCCAAACAGTATTATGTAATTTGCTGCCCATTGAAGCATTACATCTCCCACTTTAGCTATGCAATGGTGTGGAGGTACATGAAAAATTCATATTGTGTATCACCCAGTTCAAGGACGAAATGTTAAGAAATTAACTTTACAGGAACTAGTTTAGAGGACAGAGTGGGGTGGGTTTACCTTGCCCCTCCCCCTCCTAGGATGAGGGCGATAGTGTTGCCTGTTAGGACTCGAGCCAGACGAGAGAAGTCTGAGTGACGGTCAGCTGGCTTCTCAAATACACGCTGATACAACTCCCTCTGAAAAAGACAATGATCATGAAAATGGAACCATAAAAGGTAACATAATGAGACAAGGAGTGAAAAGAGATTTAAATGAAAAGTTCAGCGAAACAACACTGGGAAGCTGAGTGAAGAAAAAAAATCTAAATATATTAAAAATATTAAAAGCAAGAAGAGAGAAGAACAGGAGAGATTTGGTAGTGAGAGGAGAGCTCGGATGAGACATGGGAAGGGAAAGCAAACAATCGTCTGAGCTTGTTTTGTGTTCTTACCAGTTTGGGCAGGCTCCTCTTTGAGAAGACTCTTCTGGGACAAGAGAGGTGGAGGTGCCTGGAGATCCAGCTTCGCATATTGAGCCAGTCCACAGTTCCTTTGGGTGGGGGGCCATCTTCTCTGTGTAACAGCACCAGCTGCTTCTGGGCTCGCACTGCACTCCCCTCCAACATACGCTCCAGCTGGAGGGAAGACATCATGCACAAATGTTGAAAGCATTTCCTAGCTGTGTTGTACTGGATGTGGAAAAGAAATCTCAAAATTATGAGGACACTCACATCAACATTTGCATTAGAAGATTCTGAAAATATGGAGCCCTTTTTGAAAAAAATTCCAGAATTTGTAACAGTAACATTACTAGGAGTGGTTTGTAATACCAAGTACCCAGGTGGAAATGTCAGGATAAATCAAGAATCAATTCCAGTTGGAGTTTGGAATTGGTACCATTAAGCATAAACATCTAAAGTGTAAATATGAGTACATTTGATCATTTGGATAACAAGATGAGCAATAAGGGTGAAATGGGAAGGTTATTTGAGATATTAAATTTTAACATAGCTTCTAATATTTGAGTATTCAAGGCTTCTGGGGGAAAAAAAACAAAAACAAAACTCTAAACAGGAAGGTCAGAAGCGGCACCCAGTCAGCGGGTCAGCTGTGCTCAAGGTTTGGTGTATAACCAAGGTGAGCAGCTTTGTGTGTGCCTGGAAAGATAAAATCAACATAGAGCTATGACTCATTCTGTGCCTGAGCAAATATTGATCCATCTTTTCATTTCTCCAGCCATCTGATGTTAAATGGGATGCATTCTTTTCTCTTCTCCATGCCCATTTTTCCCCTTTGAAGGCAATTACTCCTCAGTCCTTCATCAGCTGGACGTGCCCTTCCCTTACCTTTCTGTCTGGATTTGCCCCTCTTTAACAACATATATCCCAACTTTGTTCATCTATTCTGTACACATCAGGGTCAAATAAAAAAAATTTTTTTAAAAATCATTTCCAGCCTGTGTGACCACTAAATGGGCAGCAGTGAGATTTGAGAATGGAACGATCAGAACTGACCTCAATATCACATCAGAGGGACCTGGTATCCCAAGATCTATACTGATTCAGCAATGCAGGAGTCAAGAGTGAGCAAGAGCAGGATAAATAACTACTGAGATGATTTTTCTATAAGGGATGGCCAATGAATATATGGTTAACTCTCCCACAACAGTAGCACAGTGTTAGATTGACAATGAAAATCTACTTTTTGTAAGTTTAGTAAGGACTGAATAAAATACCACCTATAAACGGACAGAAAAAAGCCACTGACAAAAAGATCCTTTTTATAGTTGTTTTGGAGCCTTCTATTTGAGTCATACTCTTCCTAAGCTCAACTTGAAACCTCAGGTTTTAATACAAAACCAAGTTAATAATGAATGCTAGTTTTATATCATTGTAATTTAAGTAAGAATATTATACATCTGGATTTTAGCAGAAAAAAAAAAGCCTTTTCCAAATGTATTGACATTTTTTGTAATAAATGTGTAGTCATTTTGAGGGATCATATGTAATATTGATACTCCAACCTCAACACAAAGGGGGAAGTCATGCACCTGAACATACGCACGACTATCTAATCCACCAATGAATCAGCATTATGTATCCACAGACTGTACCACTCACCAAATAATGTATGTAGCTCATTATTTACACATCTGTATTATGGTATCATCAGGTTTTGTTCTTCAAACAAAAACTTGTAGCCAGTTAATTTGACAGACCATCAAAATAACAGAGTCTTAACCTTCACATGCTGTGTCAGCTGATAGTTTACATTATTGCTCTATTAGTTTAGCTCTATTGCATTTTGGATCATCCAAAGAAGGTTATAACTGTCACAGTTTGCCCTTAACCAAGGATCAACAAATTTTGGAACTTGAGCAGATTCAGTTCATATTTCTACAAACATATTGGTATTAACTTCACCCCTCTTTATTCTCAACTCAACTCAAATGATTATTTAGTCTTTTAACATTTGAAAATAGAAACACATTAATTATATACTGTGATTACTAATATAAATAACAAGTGTTTGGAGCAGATTAAACAGAGAATAAATGCCTGGAGCTTGTTACAGGCAGCTACCCACAGCATAAATTCCCTCTGCATCTTCTCTCACCCCTCTGCACCTGTCACCTGCCCCCAACACCTCACCTCACCAACAGCAGGGTCCTGCTCTCCAAGTCCCACAATAATGATGCAATCGGCCTGACGGATGCATCTCTGTGTCCACGGGGTCAGTGTGTAGTCCGTCTGGTACAGAACTATACGATGGATATCTTCCTGTTGGCCCAGCCAGCTGGACAGACGGTACTCATGGACACTGATGAGAAAAAGAGTCCATTAATGATAGGCTGCATTGCTCAGCTGGCAGCACACAGTATATTCATTTTTCTGTTGTGCCAATAAAGCATACTTGAAGTGAATTTAATGAGTGAGTCAGTAGAGGAACAGCAAGAAAAGAAACAAAAAACACACAGTAACTATGATACTGCCAACAAACCTGTCTAGAGCTGCAGCTCCAAGGCGCTGCTTGATAATATCACTGGTGAGCAGAAGAGTAGGACCTGCAAGTGTAATACCACAGCCGTTGTAGTTATGTCAGGTCAAAGCACTTGACTAAAAACCACTTGACTTCAAGAGGTGAGGAGGCTTCTCAAGTGTTGCTACTCATATGTGCACTTTCAGTGTTCAATGGATGTTTCTTTCAATTACATCTCATTGAGAATTACTTGAGAGCTTTGGAAATAAATGGAAGAAAAAAATAAGCAATGGACAAACTGCTTCAGTATATCTCTGTAACAACATCATACAAAAAAAAAAAAAAGTACAATGAGCTAATAACTCGACAAAATGTGACACAGTTTCAATTCATTATTTAATAACAGATATTTTGTAGTTATCCGTTTTATTTTGCATTACACAATTCAAAAGTAATGTGTAATTAATTTCCTTGCATTTTGTGGGAAATTATAGAATATTGCAATCAGGGGTGTGTCAGTATATGGACCTGGCATCAGTATTGGCTGATATTTACAGATATTGGGCAATCTTGGCATCAGCATATGATATTTTTTCAATATTTATGCATCATGTTATTTTGAAAGGTTTGTTTTTTTACATAAATTTGTGCTCATTCAAATATTACAGAAAGGGCTGGAAGACATTAAAGTATTAGATAATTAGATACTAAATAATGAGGATTTCTTTATTAAGAGGTAGGGCTGCACAATTTTGGCCAAAAATAAAATCCCGATTTCGCCAACCCAGATCGGAAGAAGACGGTATGGCACAGATCTGTGCTTGGGCAATGTAAGATAAGTGATCCCCATGCAGTAGTATTTGAATTGCGGGATCCATGCCTGGATCATGGGTTACATTGGTATCACTTCTGTGGGCTCATTACACATTGATTACATTCTTTGAAAGACCGATCTCAGAGTTAGGAGGAGCCTACGGTAGCCCGGAGACCCATGGCTCAACAACATAAGAGACATGAAATAGATCTGACAATAACTCTTTTTTTAAAAAAAGTGTCTTAATTAGAAAGTTCGATTTTGATTTAAAATTGATTTGCGCAGCCCTAATTAAAGGGGGTGAATAATTGTCATCAACCAAAATGTACGTTTAAATATCAGCCAAGATTTTTGAGTGAGTGGATGAGTTGTATCGTTTTAAGTCCTGTAGGGTGTGTGCGCGCGTGCGCACAGTGAGAATGTTTTAGATGGGCATGTGTGAGAGTGGCTGGATTTTAATAAATTGATAGTCATTGTTTTGTATTTAGAAAAGCCCAGTGAGGGACAGGAGTTGTAAATTAGCACTAGCTATAAACTCTTGTGCATCGCATTAGCTGCAAACATTGTTTTGTAACTATGTATGTCTGCATTTGTCCCTATCAAATAAATAAATAAATAAATAAATGAAATGAAATAATTGCAATGGTTTGTTACACACATGGGTATTGCAATTTTTGTTTTATTTTATTTTTAAGATGGGATAATGTGGGTAATTAGTAAAAGCTGCCAAAATGTAAGTATTAGTCTGTATGTTTTAAATGTCTAAAATATAAAATTTGATGAGTGATTTAATTAATTCTCACATTAGACTAGCTAACCACATTAAAGCATAATATTTTTCTTCTTATTCATCTTACAAATAAAGCAAAACACATCAACCAGGAAAAACTGTTGTAAAAAGACTTGCATAAAAAGATCATCTAAAAATCTGGAGTTCACCCAAAATGCCGCAACAAGAACTATTTAAATACTTTATAATAACTACCACAATACATAAAGTTGACTACTAAATTCAAGACGGGTTAAAAATCAATGTACACAATTAACATGTCATCCTGTTACTGTGTCCAAGACCTGTAGACTATACAGTCACCAAGGTAACCTTCTCAGAATGGTCCGACAAAGACATCTCAGGTCCTTCCTTAAGGTCAAATGGATTGACTACATCAAAAATAACAAAGTGCTGGACTGTGCTTAAACCACAGAACCAAGAGTCATGTTGCTTTGAGAAAATTGCTCTCCTTTTAAGATTTAAAAAGTCTTTGAGAACCACTCTGAATCATGAAGGGGGGCTTAAGACGTGGGGAGATGTCAGGACCAAGGCATGTACATCAGGCTGCCATTACAAGATGCTAGTGTTGGACAGGGAAGTGGAAATGTATAATTTGAGGTGATTTTACATGTTTACACATTTGGCCATAATTACTGATGTGATTCTTTAACCCTTTCAACTATTTAGCTGCTTCTGCTTTTCACACTCTAAAGCCTTAAATCTAATAGTAATGAAATCTTAATGTCTTTGCCGAGTAAAATTGGCATTGATTCTCTCATTTCACCCAAATCAGGTACAAAGGGGAACAGTGCTGACAGGAAAGTCCATTTGGCAAAGGAATAAAGACAGGAGTAAAGACAATGTAATGAGAAAAGGCATTACAATTACAACATGCTATGTCATTATAACAAAATATGTGCATGTACATAACCAATACATGCCCATCCCTGCTTTAAAGCCAGCAAATATCTAGGCCTGGCATAGAATTATACATTACCCAGTAAAATCTGATGGTGAGCAGTCAACAATACAAATGTTTATCTAATGGAATCTAAGTGCACAGAGTGAAGAGTCATTTGGAGCAGCTATATTTTTACCTATTGCAATGAGGGCATGCTGGAGCTCCAGAGTGAAGGCTGTAAGAGGCACCTCTTCTGACACAGGCAATACTGCCACTGTAGAGAGGTTGGAAGCCTGGTTCCCTGCATCCCACTTACTGCCGGGGGTGTGGAGGGCCAAGCTGCGAGCTGGGTATATGCGTATATACTATTAATAAACTTCATATTCAGCAGTATGAAACACTAACATCCGATAACAGAAGCAAACAGGGAGAGTGACAGCGAGACACTATGCACACACAGACAGTTCAGGATAAGCCCAATGTACATACATTATACACAACATCGTAAACACATACCTGTCAGAGGACCATTGACCTGCTGAAGTATCTTCTGTCCCAGTAAGTGGATCAGCCTAGTGACAACCTGAAGTGCACAAGCATTTTGAAGTGAAAGATACTGGTTAGCATTGGTTATGGTGGAGAGGATGCACACTTCTGTTACAAGGGAACCTCTGGATATAAATTCAGCACTTATAATAATTAACAAATAATACAATAATTGAACAAAATACTTTTTTGCTATTTGGGAATTAAGCGATCAGTAACTTCTGGAGTAAAATATCTCCATTTTATTCAAACATATACTGTACTCATAAATAGTAATGTCAGTGGTGTCCTAAAAATGGATTAAAATCATATCATATATTGATTAAGTTTTCACTGATGTGGAATCACACAAAAAAAAAAATAGTTGGGCTTTTTGTTTAGCTTGGAATGTGCTGTAGATATCTAAATAGTGGGTCACCTCTCTAGATATTACCATGTTATTCCACCACACGCCATCTACAGTAGCTTATTTTATAACAGATGACATCTAGAATTATGATTTATTACCATCACCTACTATTCCTGACTTATTACTTTCTTAAATAAAATGAACAACTTATACCTATAAATAGAACAATGAGTCTGTTATTTGTCCAGGGCTGTATACAACATGTTTGGTATTTGAACAATTGTTTAGTGATTATGTCAAATGCACCATGTCAAGAGTACCTGGTTAAACCAACTGCTTGTTTGCACCTTTTGATATCTGACTAATGTAAACCTAATCCATTATTCAGAAAATTAATTCCACATTTCTATCCATTAACTTACTGTAACTATAAATAGCTGACCCCAGTGACCCTTAACAAACACTCCACAGGTGACCTCCAACCTACCTGGGGAAACTTCCTCTTGATGGATCTCAGAGCTCCTTCTGGCAACTTGGCCAGTTCAGAGTCTCGTACAGCGTGGACTGTGGTGGCTCGGTTCTGGTGGGTCAGGGTTTCTACCTATACACCCAAAGACACCCCCAAAACATAACTCACTTAAAATGAAAGCAATGAAATCAAACCAAGAAATATTAAACATCTGTTATGACTAACATAGTATCTACATATATTTTGCAAAGCGTGAACATTAAATAACATCTTTACTCGAAAACATAAAATTGTGGCACAATAGTGCCAATAAAATGTATAATAAAATATATGTATGCAGTATTAACTCAGCTTTAAATCAGATCAAACTTTAACATCAAGTCTTTCACTGTGGAGACTTAAAACTTAAAAAAAAACTGCCAAGAAGATCTATCTGTCTTATTATCAAGTGTTGACGTCAACGCTGTGGTGCTAAATATGTTTCAGAACGTTAGTCACTCTTATAACAATCTTAATCCCATCATCACAGATGCTGCACCAGTTTCCCTGCTCCAGGTAACAGTAACCATAGCATCCATTATAGCAGATATTATTAGAAGAATCATGAGCAGCCAGTAGGAAAGTGGGTGAATATAATATGGTCATCCTGTTTTGAGCCCAGTAGTAGAGGCAACACTGAGGATATTAAATATACAACATGTAATGACATCTTTGACTATATAACAGGCTCTAAATACACATTTTTTTTCTCACTCTGATAACTTTTAATAACAAGTGGTGCCACGCATAACAAACCTCACCCCTCGCACACATTGTAACTTATTTTGGCATCAATCCAGCTGATGCCATCATGTCTCTGCGTGTGCTAGTGTCAGCATAAACATAGACAAATTTCAGCCATTATAAGTAAATGGGAAGAAAAAAATACTTTAAATTCATAAAAATTTGAACTTTGACATACTTCTCCCAAAATGTAATCAGATTTATTCTAGGTCACTGGAAATCTATAAACCCAATTTGGTATGAATTCAACCAATACTTTTACTGCTAGACTGTTAAACAAACAAACCGAACCAAAGCAATACCCCTTGCCTCCCCAGGGGGTGAGGAAATGAGACAAAAGACTTGCCACCTACTGTGTGTGTACACAACACTTCTTCAGCCTGGGTCTAATGTAAGTGCAAGCAGTTACTTAAATTGAGCAATCCTTTGAATGCTACAGAGATTTTATTATAACCAATTCCAATCAAATTCAAGTTTATGATAATGCATTTTGAAAACGTGAATAAAAGCATAGACTAACTGTTATGTTAGATGCTGAGACTGAACCTAAGGGGTTTTAATGTCATTTAGCTTGTTTGCATCTCCTGTCAGCTAATGGCCTCTATTCCTGTAAATATTCATGAGATATGCTTTGTGTTTTATTTACTGGGAAAGATAATACTCCAATGGTAATGCCTGTGAGCAGCCACTGTTTCATGTCCTGTATGAACAATGAATACTATGAGCGGGAAAAAAAATTCTCATGCATATTTAAATTAGCATGTCTTGGACAGACTGAAATATCAAGAACAATGTCCTTGCTGATGTACAGTCATGAATATTGAGAGATACAATGACACTAGACATAAAGGGACAAACTCTACACATGGAGTGCAGATTTAGTGAATGTAAATAACCTTCGGTTACCATCTCCCATCTGACTTCTCTCGCACCATCAGGATAACTTACCACTCCAATCAGGTCACCGCGACCATACTCTCCTATCAGCTCCTTCTTGCCATCCTCTTTCATGATAACAGATCGCAGCCGACCACTCAGTACTATGAAGGTACTGTCTGACTTCTCTCCCTGCCTGAAAAATATTAAAACAGGGTGATGCATCAGTGACAGTGTATTTTTGTAGACTAACCACAAAACAGAATTTGGCATAACCTGGATTTCCTTGACAAAAGCCAATAGAATCCTTTCATTTTAGGATTATCAGAGAAAATAAGCACAGTAGCAAATAAGAGATTATATTTTTTCAGCAAGATATGATCAGACACATCAGATTTATGATTTTTTTTTTTAAGCTAAAATCCAGTTTGGTTAAAGTAACACAACAGTTGCATGACTACATCATCACTGCTAACCTTCCAAAAATGCAGTTTCTCTTCATGTCCCTGCTCTACACAAACCTTTCCTCTTCAGAGTGACCTGATCCAGCTGCTCCTCACAACACAATGACTTAGTACAGGTGGGTCTACAGGGAGACATTTTTTCATGTACGGTGATGTTGAACATCCTCAACAATCTCAAAACTGCTTTTATAACATTTTTGAGGTAGATGCAGTTTTTTTTTCAGTAACAATTTTCAGTAGAACGGTCTCATCATCAATAGCTTTAGATAATATTTTATGGGGATTACAGCATCCTCAACATCCTCTCATTTAGTCTTTTGTTAAACCACTTTCATCAAGACAAAAGCCTCAAAATTCATGATTGCAGTATTTACTTATAAATTTTACAACAAACAGCTCCAACCGAAAAAGCCATTATAGCAAATTTTTTCAGTTTGAGATGGAACCATAAACCAAAAATGCTAACTTATTTATTGTGAAGATCCTTTATGCAGCATTATATCTACACTGAATATACTATACAGTGAGTGTGGAAAAAAGGTAAAGAAGTGTGTGCAAGCAGGTTGGAATGTGTGGAAAAAAGTGGCAGGTGTGTTCTGTGATAAAAGTGTGTCAGCAAGAATGAAAGGAAAGGTGTAGAAGACAGTAGTGAGACCAGCCATGTTTTATGGGTTAGAGACAGTGACACTGAAGAAAAGACAAGAGGCAAAGTTAGAGGTTATAGAGGTTAAGATGCTGGGGTTCTCTTTGGGAGTGACCAGGATGGATCAGATCAGGAATGAGTACATGAGAGGAGCAGAACGTTAGATGATTTGGAGAAAAACTCAGAGGCCAGATTGAGATGGTCTGGACATGTACAGAAGAGAGATAGTGAATATAGAGTAGAAGGATGCGGAGGTTGGAAGTACCAGGCAGGAGGTCTGGAGGAAGATCCAAGACCAGATTTATGGATGCAATGAAAGAGGACATGAAGGTAGTTGGTGTGAGAGAAGAGGATACAGAGGATAGGGTTACATGGAGGAAGATGATTCTCTGTGGCAACCCCTGAAGGGAACAGCCGAAAGAAAAAGAAGAGAATATGTACACAGAATATATTTAGAACTTTTTAAATGTTCCTGAATAAGTGCAGATTTTCCAAGATATCATTAGTAAAGTACCTGTAAACAGCCCTGCCAGCTTCCACAGCCATCCAGTCAAGAGCAAAATCTATCTGTCTGACAAACGAGGACATCCGTTTCACCACTGTATGAGCTACATTAAGCACCACTTTTGGCTCCACACGCATTATCCTGAAGGACAGACAAAGACACACAGGGGCTAAGTGTCTATAGAAGGCAACATATTTCGTGTTCACAGAAGTCTGCAAGTATTTTTTTTATAAAGGGCTCACTCATAGAAGTGGGTTTTTGAAATGGAGAGGAAACTGCAGTCTCGCTGGGCTCGGACAGTAAATATGAGGGGCTCCCCTGTCAGAACGGCAAGCTGACCAACAAGTTCTCCTGGATGTGTCACAAACAAACGTGTCTCTTCTTCACGGTCAATCATCCGCTGGTAAACGTGGAGAAGGCCGGAAATAACAAATTGAATGCTAACCTCCTAAAAGAGTAGAGATGGAAGAAAACAACACAAGAGTGAGCACTACAAGAAAAGATAAACATCTATTCAGTTTAACCCATAAAGACCCAGTGCAAATTTTAAGTCAGTTATCAAATGAACTTTTCTCTCTATTTAACCTTTTTTAAGTGATTTAATAACAATTGTTTTAATATTATCCTCTGTATTTCTCACTTTACACTGTACATCATGTTATTTCCTATATTTAATTTCCTACACTAAATTTAGATGTTCATGAAAACTCAGAGTAAGTTCAAAGGTTAGTATATCAAAACAGAGAAAAATGAAGAAAAAGTGACATTTTCAGTAAGATTTACCATTAAATAGATATAAAGCAAATATCCCATCCAATGTCATTGATCCAACTCCATGGATTTTACTGGTGAATCAATGTTGTAGGAGATGACAGTGTTTCCACAGTAACTACGGAGCCTCTGAACATCCAAATGGGTCATATCTGATGACCATGAATAGATGACAAACTGCATTTTACAGCAATTATTTACATTTATTGATATGATTAATGGTTCAACAGGTATTAAACATGCTAGATCAGGGGATGCTTTTTTTGACAGTGGCTGTTTGGGTCTTTATGGGTTAAGCAGAATAGTGAAAGACAGGTAGTAGTAACAAGTTACATTAGACAAGTAAATGTAGTAAGATGTCAGTCTATTATTTTTTACCTGGTCTCCTTGACGAGCTACAACAGAACCAGCTTTTACTTGGTGAAGGCTCACTCTGCCATCAAGTAAACTGGGATCCTGCAATAGAAAAATGTCATGCTACTAAATTTGCAAAGTATTTATTTACCTTTTTACTAATTTATGTATTTTTAGACTTACACAAAATACTACAATATTCCTGTGATATTTCAGACCTATATGCATGTAAATCTGCGCTTAGAACTACTAGACTGCGATATTAACTACTTTCTTTTTTCAAAAACCAACATCTAATTTAAACCTGAAAATACACAATGGAATAGTGAACATCCAGAAAGACACATTTGTGCATTCATGCACAGTCATTGGCTGAACATTGAGAATAGGTGCAAGGCAAAAAAAAAAAAAAAACAAAACTAGAAAAGCACTCAAAGCACAGACCTCCACCAAGGCAGCTCAGTTCCCCCATGCCCTATCTCCCACAGATAACGAAACATTTAAAAAAATTCCTGGATCCAGACGGTGATCACCACCAAAATTTAATCAGTTGTTCCTCGTCCCATTTCTAACATTTTCTGAAAATTTCATCAAAATCCATCCATGACTTTTTGCAAACAAACAAACACACTGTACTGATGATTACATAACGTCCTTGGCAGAAGTAATTATTCAATTATCCAGATGAGACTTTGATATCTTGTAGAATCTTTTGGAAACATGTCCTGTAATTTTTTTCCCCCCAAGTGCCCTGACCATTCTTGGTGGAGTTACTGTATATGCACAAATACCGAAAATGGTCCTATTTTGCAATGTTATAGAATCCTTTAAAAAATTCCTGGATCCAGACGGTGATCCAGATCACCCTCAAAATTTAATCATTTCTTCCATATCCCATTTCCAACACTTCCTGAAAATTTCATCCAAATCTGTTCAGAACTTTTGAAGCTATTTTGAACACAAACAGACAAACACCGGCAAAAACCTAACACCCCTTGGCGGAGATAATAAAACACAGGTGACAAATGTTTATAGCTTTAATATTGTAGACACACTAGTGTGTGTGTGTGTGTGTGTGTGTGTGTGTGTGTGTGTGTGTGTGTGTGTGTGTGTGTGTGTGTATGTATGTATGTA
>JAQQZY010000005.1:5502719-5519549 GCA_030068375.1 Ostorhinchus rueppellii
AGACATGAGAGGACACTCACTGCAGTTAGAGTTCAATAACCTGTTCCAGCTCAAACATTATTAACTACTGCAGTATTTACCCGTGGAAGGATCTGGACTATTTGCTGAGTTAAATCCAGTGAATGTTGCCTGTAATCAAAACCAAAGGTGGTGCAGTGAAATATTGCCAGTGTATATCCTGCATTGATTTGAACTTGATTTTTATTCAGAAAATGTATGGTGTTTTAATTATAATGAAATATGTATTGAATCATTAAAAATATTTTTTATTAGTAATTTGTTTTATTTTTTTAATTGTATCAATTACTAGAAATCCCAGGCGACCCTACATGGGGTCCTGACTCCAAGGTTGAAAAACACTGTCTTGAATGTAATCTCAGCATGATGATTAAAGTAGCTTATCAATAAATTAAATACAGGAAAATACCTGATTTGCATTGGAAAACATATAAAATAGAGATTATTGTGTTTTGATAAATGGTGATAAATCACTTCAGGTTCAATGGAGAGGAAAATTAATTTGTGAACTGACATAAAAGTAGTGCTGGCTCTTTATGGGTTAATATGCTTTGTGTAGTCACTGTATTCCACCATTTAAGTGGTTTACGTGTGTTTCTGTTGTGTGTGTTCTGCACTCTGCAGTGTTGGTTTTGCATGAAATCCTTTAAAGCATCTTTTGAACGATTAGTTGTTCTCACAGTTTGAGTGTTGCCACAAACACACAGCAGCACATTTGAGTCACACCTAGATGATAATGAAGGATGTGGAGATGCAGCGGGGGTGTTTTTACAGTACATGATGATATGGTGCTGAAATTATATTCATCTCATCTTTAAGACAACCCCACCCAGGTTCCTTAATAGGGCTGGGTTTCAGTTTTCAAGTCAAGAATCACTTCATGATTTTCAGATGAGTGGTGAGTCAGAATGGTATCTGTGGTGACTGAAGACAGAACACACCATCCATGTCATCATCAGGTTTGTGGTGGAAGCCTGGGGTTTTTTCCTTCTCTTGTATCATTTTGACACTGTCGTTTGAAATGTTTGGTTTTATGTTATTTTTATAGTTTCTGAAGCAGGATGAAGTGCAGGATTATTGGGTTACATTTAAAAGTAGAAAGGTGCCTAGTCTGTGAATACATGCTTAATAGGGTTTAAATGGAAAGCATTGACCTTTGCACTTTCTAACGCTCAACAGCAGTCACTGAGGAGAACATTACCACTGCCAGCATAAATCTCTCACCACATCCTGTTCATTGGGTTCAGCTGCGGGGGCTCCTGACAAACAGCAGCAGGTCAGAAAAGGATAGAATCTGATAACTGACAACATTTTTCACTCAACTTTTCACCAGGTTAAAATATTCTTCAGAAACTGCTTTAATATAACGACCTCTCGATAGAATTAAAGTGTTATTTATGTGCCGTGTAGTAATTTTACGCTAAGGAAAAAAGGGAAGGAAATGCTATGAACTTAAACTGAGCACTTTGTCAAGATAACTGCCAAAAGAGGTGATGTCTGTGAGTCTTCATTATCATAAAGGGCTTTTATATTTACTTCCACTCTGAATGAACAATGCAACTATTCTCCCTTAGTATATGATAGGGGATTTCTGTTCCCAATGTGACTTAGTAACAGCATTAGTTATAGTCTTGGTAGTTACAGCAGAAATTGCCAGTTTATAAAATGAAAGTTTAGTGTGCTAGATTTCCAAATGGACTGAAAATACTGCAAACCTAAAGCAAGTTTACCACAGAATGAAAACAGAAGTTTTTCTTTATTTGCAGAAACAATTCTTGAGAATCTTTGTGACATTTTATTCACAGTCCACAGCCATGATACAACCCCAGATTGGACAAAATTGGCATGTTATGTTAAATGAAAGTGTAAACTGAAAACATATTTAATGTGAGATATATTGTTTTCTCAACCTACATTAATTTTAATTCTTGCAACAGATTCTTTAAAAAATTACACAATTCTAATGTAGAAATTTTCTTTCATAAAACTTTGAAGACATTTGGAGACTAACGACACCAAGTGAAGCAATGTCTCTTGTATAATTTGGTCCCATTCTTTAAGTTTTAAGCTGTGCAACAGCAGAGGGTCTTTATTGATGCATTTTATGTTTCAAGATACACCATACATTGTTTTTTGGTTCAATTTGGGGTTGTAAAAGAGGTGGGAAAAAGAAAAAGATATGTGCTGGTACTAATTCTGGTGTGTGTGTGTGCGCATGTGTGTGTGTGTGTGTGTGTGTGTGTGCGCATGTGTGTGTGTGCGTGCGTGCGTGCGTGTGTGTGTGTGTGTGTGAACATTTGAATATTAAACGTGTAATTATGAAAGATTTGTAGATTGGTGTTTTTCTATTTTACGCACTTTGAACAAAAGTTAAGTTTTTAGAGCTCTCTTGACACTCAGTTCAGTTAAAGGTCTCTGTCTCATGTCAAACACTATAGTTTAGTATATGGAAGTATCCTCTATCTTCATTATTTTACATTTCAGAATGCTTTCTGAAAATGATCATACCCAGAGGACTTTTTTTTTCAAAGATTGAAAGAGCAGATCATTAATATCATTTATAATTGTATTTCAGTATATAAAAACATACTCCAGTGTTTTGTAATCTCTTAATGATTACAATGAAAAATTGTTGAGGATTTCAAACAAATTTCTTTTATTAAATGATCTAATTGGACTAACAGGTAGACAGATGCCTTTAAAATACAGTTCAGTGTCTACTAGATTACATGTCAGTTTTGAAATGTGTTTTCTGGTCACAGCTCTGATGATGCTTCCCTAATGCTACTTTCCTTTATTTCGGTATAGTAAAGGAAGGAAGTTCTCTCATGCTGGTGGTTGAGCAAAAAGAAGTCATGATCTCTGACATCAGTAAATAGCGAGTCTACACTTCACACAGGGGGTCAGAGCCAGAGTGGAAGCACATGATGGTAAGTCTTTGTAATAATTTTTAGCTACAGAAAAAACTTTTTCTTACTTTCTTTTATTTCCAGTCTAACATCAATCTTAAAACAATTTGTCCAAATTTTTGTTATGTTGAGTAGCACATCTGGTAACTTAAGGTGTGTTGACTCGTTTAACATGTGAAAAACACAGAGCGACACACTTGTACCAAAGGGTATTTTAAGGCATCTGAATTTGTTTTTTTCTCTCTCACTTATTTCTATTTCTCATTTCATAAGCTCAGATATGCCACACCCTGACAGTCCCCCTGGAGAGGATATCATATTCACTTGGTCTACAGCAAAACCACTGCTGTAAAATGAAGCACACCAGCAGTGTCAGTAAATGTATATATATGTCTGGCCTGTACAGTGGCTGATTTATAAGTTTCAATTGAATCATACTAAAAAAAAATGTATAAATTGTTTCGTTTAACTAAATAAGTCTTTATAGATAATTCTATATGGGTAAAAACAAACTCATGAAGGGTCTTAAATTATTATCATGAAATTTCAGGACGGATTAAGAATGAATTTTTCCAGTATAATGCAGATCTTTATTCAAGTGTTTTTGTCTTCCCCAAAGTACAAATATTTGTGTGTGGGTTTTTGTTTTTTTTTTTCACATTTTGTAAAACTGATTAAAAAATATTTCAAACCATATATTATTACTGTTATTTAACCAGGAAAACCTCATTGAGATTAAAAATGCCTTTTCCAAGAGTGTCCTAGCCAAGATGGACAGCAGTACATTACATAGTTACAAACAGGCACAAACTTTCATGCATATAAATGAAAACAAGTTTTCAATACAGTAAAAAACACAAAATCATGTGAACCCTTCCAAAGTCACCTTTGCTAAAAGTGCTCATAAGATTAAGATAAAATGCATCAGAAAAAACATTTGAAGCCAGAGGTCTCTGTCTCTAAGTCATACAACATCCAATTGAAAGTGTCCAACAAAACCAGATCTTTAAGTTTCAGGTGTTTTTGTAGTTCGTTCCAAGTGAATGGAGCTGCAAATCTGAAAGCCTTTTCCCCGTGTTTAGTTCTAACTTTGGGAAAAGACAAAAATTATCCCTGTTAATGTGAGCAGCTGGAGCCACGCAGCCTTTCCTGATATGTTGCTGCTTAAAAAATACCATAAAGTCAGTAGCAGGGAAGTGCACCATTGAAACAAACTGGGGATCTTGTCATAAAAACATTTAGTAATAATAGCAGTGTTTAGAAACTCCAGCCTGTGCCTTTACAACAAAAAGTAAGGCCACAAATACCTCATTGCTGCTTCATAATCCTACTTCTTGATTCCCTTTTGTGACAGGGGTGTGAAAGGACTGCACTCAGATCAATGAAGAGGTACATCCCCCCCATCTTCATCTGTGTTTTATTGTTGTGCCGTTATAATGGATGGCATGCTATGACCCCCTCCGGTGTCTCTAACTGGGACGGCAGTAGAAACGTGACCATCCTGCTGTGGTACTGGCCCTTTGGTGTGTCACTCAGCCTGAAGGGGGACGTGTGCTGGGACCTGTACCGCATCCCCAGTTGCAGACTTGTGGATCAGCGGTCTATGTTCTCCTCTGCAGATGTGGTGGTGTTCCACAACAGAGAGCTGGTGGAAGGCAAGCAGAAGTTGCCCCTTGAACTTCCAAGGCCACAAAACCAGAGATGGGCTTGGATGTCGCTGGAGGCCCCAGTTTTTAATGGACACTTACAGAAATTTGCTAATGTATTTAACCTGACTGTCACCTACAGGAGGGATGCTGATATCTGTATCCCCTATGGTGAGCTACTACCACAAGAGGCTGAAAACAGCCCAGTGGTTGACACTCCTGAAAATAAAAGCTCTCTGGTGTGCTGGGTGGTCAGTAACTACAGGAGCCATCACAAGAGAAGCCAAGTATACAAAGAGCTCAAAGACTTGGTCCCTGTGAAGGTTTATGGGCGCTGGACAAAGACACCCCTTCGCTCAAGAGACCTTCTGCCTACAATCTCTCACTGTTACTTCTATTTGGCATTTGAAAACTCACTGGCCAAAGACTACATCACAGAGAAGCTGTGGAGGAATGCCTTCCAAGGTGGTGCAGTGCCTATCGTCCTGGGCGCCTCAATAAGAGATTACAAAACACTGGCTCCACCTTACTCTTTCATTCATGTGGATGATTTTGCATCAATAATAGACTTAGTAAAATATCTACAATTGCTTGCAGAAGACAAAAAACGCTACAGGGAATATTTTCAATGGAAGCAGCAGTGGAAAGTGAAACTCTACACGGACTGGAGAGAGAGACTGTGCAAGATCTGTTCAGAGTACAACAACTTACCTGACTGGAAAGTTTACTCAGATCTGGAGAGTTGGGTTTATGCTATCAACTCTTCAAACACCTTGAACTGATCATAACCTCTCACTCTGCACCATAACCAGTTCATTTTGTTTTTCGTGATTACTGATCTATTCACATTTCATGTTCTTTTTGGGGTTTTTTTAGAAATATCAACATTAATAGGATGACAGAGCAATTTTTCCACTGTTTTTCATAGTGGAAAACTACCTGTAACACTTGTAACAACATACTACACAACTGACCTCTCAAGAATTAAGTTTTAATTCCTTCATCTCAAGTGCAATTATATGAAACCACATGGAACTGTTCTAAGACTGTAAAGGAGTTTACTGCAGCATATTAGTTACTGGAAAAGGAAATGACACCTTTAGACGTTCAAGATAAGGCTGCTAAAGGGTAAGTTCATGTAGGTCTTTCAGATTAGCAGAGAAAACAGATAAACTTTTAATATACTGTATGTAGTAGTAGTTAGAAATGTATTCATCCTTTTTACAAGAGAAGTTGTAGAAACAAAGCAAAATAAGATGGCACAGTTTTAAATAATAGGAATAAAAAATATAATCTAAGCAAAATCTTAGATTCATACTGATAATTGGCTCACTTTATCCTAATATTTTTGATTTATAGAAAACCTTAGTTTTAAACATCCTTTTAAATGTTGCAACAGATGTGCATGTTTTTAATTTTCCAAAAATGTACTCCAATTACAGATATGCATTTGCCTTTTGTGTTGGTGCTCGGAATGGTTGGTCTACATACTGTATGTATTATGTTGACTTAAAAGATGTAAACATCTGCTATAAAAGAAGTCATTACACAGTTAATACTTTAAGAAAAAAAAAAAAAAAAAAAAAAACTTCCAGGGTTTCTATTTCTCTTAATTTGCTGGTAAGGGTTTATTTAAAAGTTGTATCACCCTGGATCCCCTTGCCACACACACAAAGGGAAAAAATAAATAAAATCAGCACCCTCCAATCTCATGAAACTTAATTGTAGAGGATACAGTCCATTGCCTTAAACAAAATCAGACAGGACCAAGGAGTGGTGATACAAGACGAGTTATCTTTTAATAGGAAACGTGCAAACACATTACTGTCAAATCAGGAATATAAGACATTGACAGTTCAAAGTTAAGAAAAGAAAAACAAAACATTTGTCTTTAAATGCAAAGATACAGTTGACATCCTGGTGTCACAGTAAATCATTTCAATAAGTTATGCCTTAATCCATTTACAGGTTTGACAAGTGTGACCAAAACTAATGATTAGAGCAACAGGACATGGAAAAATAACTCCAAGAGCAGCCCATTAATGTTACTGCAGTAAACAGAATAAATGTAATAGTTTAAAAGTTCAGCTTTTTTACTCAAGTGATTGTTCCAGCAAAGTTTCCTCTTCATAACCCTCATGTTTAACTAAATGACATTTAATGTTAAATTACTGCAATTCAAGAATAACCTGCAGACAAAGCATTTTGATTTCAAGGAGGAAGAGACTTGACATCTGGTGTCATTCAACTTCATTAACAAAAAAAGCAGTTTACAATAACAATGTAATGAAATACAATTCTTGATCATGTCAGACTAGCTCACTGACAACCACCTGAGCCATTAAGGGGGGGGGGGGGGGGTAAAAAAATGGATACAGTTTGCAATACAGGCGAACAAGCAGAAATAGCAGCAACATCAAATCATTTCACAATCCTTCAAAGTGTTGCTTTGAAGGTCACCATCTAGCTTAAAAATGTCAATTATAATATAAAGACAAAGTTGGACACAGACATACAGGACATGGTTTTTTTTTTAAAGAAAAAAAAATAACTCCTTTGTGCAAAACTGAAGCATCTCTAAACCAATACAGCTGCTGTTTAATGAGACATAGTATTCAGTGTTTTCTTAACCTTCATATCAAAATACCTGTGAATTCAAAAATTGGTGGCAGGATTCACCTCTTAATAAAGCAGCATCCCATAAAATGCCATTTGTCAAATTTTCACCGAATGTCAAGCAACTTAAATTCATTTAGTGATTCTTTGAAAACCCTGATGTTTCTCTTTACATACCACAGAACCCACACACAAAACCTACCAAGAATTTTGCAAACTAGACTGTCACGTTTACATCATGCTCCTCTGACTCTGCAACGCATGATGCTTTTCAGATCCATTGTGTACAGCCAAGAAGAGGATGTGGCCCGTGACATTTCTCGTTTCTATCAAAGCAGGAACTGCTCCGATTCATCTCAAACCTGCAAGTAAAACTGTCTCCTTGCTTGAAGTGTTCTTTTAAAATGGCTTCATCTTAAAATCCACCACTAAAATTCAAGTCAGTTGGATTAGAGGCACATCCAGGTTGTTAGTGTGATCTGTGGTGGGACTGGGTGGGTTGATTTATCCGGTCAGGTGGCTAACCAGTCCAGGATGCAGGGTTTGCTTCAGAACATCAGGCCTGTGCAGTGGGGGCATGTAGAGTGAAGCAGGAGCAGCTCCATGATATGTAGAAGCAGGGAAGCCTTGGCTTGGAATAGAAGGCGCCATGTTGAGTGGGGAAGGACTCTGCTCATAGTACTGGCCGTCACACTCTTCATCTAAAGGCAGGGCCAGCCTCTTTCCTTTCTGTCTCCTGTTACAGAACCAAACACGTACCACCTGTGAAAAACAATTTAACCTGTTAAAAAACAATGACACTTGAATGTAAATGAATCTACATCACTTGTAGAACAGGCACCTACGTCTCTCTCCAGGCCCAGATCATCAGAGATATGCGTGATCTCCTGTGTGTTGGGTTTAGGACACTTGACAAAGTAGGACTCCAGAGCAGAGCGGACTGCTCCTTCTAAACTGGTCCTTCTCTTCCTTTTGCGAGTGTCAACAAATACTCGCTCAATTTTGTACATCTGTGGACAGAGTTAAAGATTAAAGATGTCAATACCATGGTTAGAGATAACATTGCTATTGCCCAGTGGTTTGGTTTTTTAATATAGTCAGCCTTATATTGTAAAGAAACTTTTAGCAAGAAGATTACTTCTTGTTCAACCCCCTTTGTAGTGATTTGAAATAAATACTGTATACAAAGTAGGTGTAAGCATTTCTTGACAATTGGATGGCTCCTAAAAGAATACTTTCATGCTAAAGACAGTGGTTCTTTTCCCAGCAGGAGGTTACACTTAAACCTGAAAAGTTCTTGCATTCCCAACAGTGTGATCATCTGTTGTCTTGTAAATTAGATGTCAGACATGCACACTTACATCCTGTGGATTTTCTGATGTCTCAGCCTCATTCAGCCATCTTTGAAGAAGTGGCTTCAGCTTGCACATATTCTTGAAACTCAGCTGGAGAGCCTCAAAACGGCAGATTGTTGTCTGGCTGAACATCTTGCCTATAAAATAAATTACATCAAAACATACATTCAGCACCATTGGCTCAGGCTACATATCCTCCAAGACCAAGTTTAGATAATAAAATGTGACCACCTTCTTCTATCATTAGGTTGGAAGTGTTAATTCACTTGTACAGACTACTTCAGTTATAGCAGAACAGCAGACAAGTATAGTTTAATCAAAGTACTTCATTTCATAGACAGAACCATCTGCAAAATGTTCATGCTTACATCTCCATGTGGACCAAACTTACCGTAAAGATTTCCTAGGGCAAGTCCTACATCAGCCTGAGTGAAGCCCAGGGTTATGCGTTTGTGTTTGAGCTCTTTGGCAAACTGTTCCAGTTCCTCTGTGGAAAGAGTCTCCTGGTGCATAAAGTAGAAAGGACAACATTTACACATATGAACCCAAAATACGATATTATGTCTGAAGAAACCATCTCATCTTACCTCTTCGGAGTCGCTGCAGCCGCCGCTGGAGGAGCCACTACTGCGCGCAGATGAAGCTGGGTTCTGCGTCCCGGGCCCAGTTCCAGTCTGAGGTGGGTTCCCATTGAAAAAGGCATTCGCGGGGAGGCCGTTGCTTGGGGGTGAAGGAGACATGGATGGGGAAGATGCAGAGGATGTTGATGGATTTGCGTTATTACTGCCAGGCGGTGTGATATGCGCAATCCCGGGCCAGAAGGAGGATGTGTTCCAGGGCCCAGAGTAGAAGACGCCGTGCGGCATCGCAGCCGAGGTCGGAGGGGTCGGGTACTGCTGGAGTTTCAGTTCAGTAGAGTAGCCATCACCTCCGTCCTTCTCGGTCTTTATCTCCGGCAGTTTGATCTGCTCTCGAGTCTCGGCGATGGGGGGGCTCAGGTTGGTCGGCTGGGTGGCTGCGGTCACACCGGGTACCTGTCCGGTGTACTCAGGCGCAGCAAACGGATACCAGTGTTTGGGTTGACAAAAATCTCCAGCTTGTAATTCGGAACCCCTGTAGTCGGTTCCAACAGGTGGGAAAGGGAAAAAGGTCTGCGCGGAGGCCGGTGCGATGCCACTGTAGGCGGTTTTGTTGTAGAGGAGGCCCGGGTCAGGCAGGACGCCATGAGGAAGCTGGAATGAGCCAGCACCGACAACACCCTCCTGACCCGGGGCCTGTATGCACGGGTTGGCTCTGCTGAAGTCATACGGCCTGCTCTGGCAGTCAGAAACGGGGCTCTGCGATCTTTCGGACATGCTTGACTGAAACACCGCAGAAGCTAAAAGAAAAACACAGTGAAATAACCGGAGTCACCTGCTCATCCGTTTCAGATTTACGGACTAGCCTAAGAAGGATGAGACGTTTACAAGAAGTTTTGTTGTTGGTATAAGAGCAAAACTGGACCCTCCACCGTTACCCTATCGGTCTATGAAAACCACCCCTACACCTACGGCCTACTCCATAAAGTCCTGCTGATACAAGTCTACTCACCTTCACACTCAAATGCTCTTCTTAGTCCTTCTTCCACAGCTTTGATAGTCAGGGCTGAGGGTGGAGGACTCTAGCCTGTCTCCTCTCCCATTGGCTGGCACAGATAATTACGCACAGCTGAAGGTGAATTTGTGAATGACCTTGATACTTCCCAAAGTAGTGGGCGTGTCTGTGGTTTCTGCAGACCACCTTTGTCTTCACCGTCTTGAGAACTTTTAAAACCCAGAAGGTACGATGCATTACGAAGAGAATGTTCAGAACTGGAGAAATCTTTTAATTCACCTGGAATGTTATATATATATTTAGGCCTATCCTAACTACATACTGAACTAGTATCTTTACATACTAAATATGCATGGTCACTGCTCCTGTAAAGTACATAAAGTAACAGTGTAACTCACTCGCCTCATCCATGAATCATAATGCTCGGTTTGTTTAAATTATTCAACTTTAAGGAGATGGCTTTGATATTAAAATGTCTATGATTAAGTCATCAACGTGTCATGGCATCAGTTTAATCACTCACATTTTGGCTCAATCCAATAAATAAACAGTTATTGTGATGTTTAATTAACCAGATTTAATACCAACAGGGCTTTGGGGTGACGTGGCTTTAATAAAAATCGCACTAGGAATCAGTCTGAATCAGACCTATTTAGTAAGTTTACACATGAAATGTGAACTTTACGCCCCTGGAAAAAATGTCCCCACGCGTTAAGAGTTAATGTAGTTCATCACGGAGGTCATTATGTTATAAAACTCACTCATCTCGTTTACTATTTTGCTCCAATTTCAATGTTTCACTTACTTTTACGCATCTGACTTGGTAATTATATTTGTAAACCAACTAATACTGAGTGTAATTGTTTGGGTGTAGTTTCCTAACACTGTATCCTGAATCAGTGTTCATTCATGTTCTACTTTCATGTGATTTTTAAAATAAATTGTGTAGTACTGATCTCATGTTGAGCAAAAACAACCTGGTGTTTGTTGCAGCTTGGGTTTGGAATCGCTGTAGTGGAGATGACTTTTGCATTTTCAATCACCCACGTCTATAGAAAACCACCAGCATTTACATGAACTTCTCCCATTCACTCTTGGTTGTTGTCCATTCAAAAGCCTGGATGGCCGGAGCATCGGTACAGATGCGCTCCCCCAGCAAAAGTCGATGGTCGCAGATTGCGGCAGGAAGACGCACTGCGGGAAGGGAGAGGGGGGCCATTGTGCGACTTGGCCCCGGGGCACCCCGTGGATTTCAGACCCCAAGTTGCGATGGCCGACCATTAGTTCCTTTTCATATAAGAACAATAAGTCTCAATCCTTTGATTCCGTCCCACACCCACCTCCTCCCCCCAACTCTGAAACAAACACCAGACTGAAGTTTCACCCTGGTCTGCAGGACCTGGCATCCAGGCTGATACTGAAACAGGTCTGAAGATAAAGGCGTTGTTTGTAGTTGCAATGAGGTTTTACTGGTTGGTGTGTGCCTATTTTGCATTAGTGAGGCATGAGCAAGCAGCAGTTGTCTACAAATTTAGGTCTACAGATGCAATATCATGAATGACTCCAGGGAAATACTCATTTTGGTTTGTACTTCACAAAATATTTAAAGGTTCATGCTACAGTTCACCAAAACACAATCAAACAGTTTTTTTCTGCAATGTAAATCCTTCTTTGTGACAGGATGAATTAATTGAATTATTATTATGACTATAGACTGCACTGATCTTTTAGAGGTCAAGTTTGATGCAACAAATGTTTTGTTTTTTGCATCAAACTTAGCAAATTCATTTTAGAATAATTTTCTACTACACACCTGGAGAGTGTGTGTAGAGCTACTTTAAAGTATGTTCATGGTAATAAAAGAGCACCTGTGTCAAGTAAAAGATATTTTCTCTAATTTTTAAAATAGATTTTGGATAGCAGAGTTTGTAGTAATATCATAATCAAGAAAAGCCAGTAAGTTTAGAAAATGTACACTGTAAAAAGTAATAAAACCACATAAAAAATTAGTTGAGTGAACCAAATTCAATTACATTTAATGTAATTTAATGTAATTAAATGTAATTAAAACATTACATTTAATGCAATTTAATTTGGTTCACTTAACTGTTTTTTATGTGTGACCTATTGAGAAAAAAATTTAAGTTGATTCAATGTTTTAGTTTTTACAGTGTATTTTTTAGAAGAGCATTCTGCACTAGCAAGCAACGGTGAATATCAGGGACCAATTTAAGAGGTATTTACCTAATTTTTACACATAGTTTAAGATTTCAATAATAGTATTTAATATATATTTCCAAAAATGACTTCATAATAATGTAGCAAAAATCAACTTACAGGAAATCGTGTGTCTCTGCCTTTACCTGTGAAGATTCAGAGGACACGAGAACCTTTGAGGAGCCAATCAATAGCTTAAAAGACATCAAACCTCAACCACACAAGCATTATCCTGGGCCATGGACTTGGGAGGATGATTGTCATGCTAAAGACAGACACTAAGAGAGAGAGAGTGGACCTTAGGCAGGGCTTCAGAGAGAAAAGGACAGCACAGCACACGGCTCTCAGGGGTGTCCAAAGGAGGGAGGAGGGGAGGGTGTGTTGAATGGCTCGATACAGTGAGGAGATCCAGAGAGGGGAGTATCCAGGGATTTAGCTGAAAACCCCCCAGATGTCTCAGATCTTGTCTTTAGTTCTTTTAAAGTGTTCTCTTCAGGACACTGCAGACAGCTGTGCTCCGCTTACAAGGCCAATCCAGTCAAACAGAGACTGAGAGAGTGAAAGTCTGAGTCAGAGTGTGAATGTCTACCTCAATTCAACCCAGTAACAGAATAAACACAATGAGACATGTTTGCTTTTTAGCCTCTCAGTTGGGCAATAACATTGTTAACCGCTGCTCTCTTATTTGTTCATTTCCTTTGCTCTTCTTCCTGATATTTAAAATGGAAACATCAGGTTTATATGTGTGTCATCAAACTGAGAGGTGTTGTTGCAAAAGCTTTCCCGTCATGTAACGATGATTAATCACACCAACTGTGGTCATCCTAAAACCCACACCACTTTGGCAATGATCAAAGTGTCTCACCTCCAGGGTCACACAATGTCATTTAATCAAGCCTTTCTTTCTTGATATTTTCTTTCACAATCCAAATAAATGCCTCCCTCCTGACAATGTTTTTTTTTAATGAATTGCTCACTTAAGCTGAAGACTTGTGAACACAGAGCTGTATTTAGCTGCACTTGTCACCGACACAGTTTCAGTTCATGTGGTTTGCAACACACTTGCAGGAACATCCTTTTTTATTTAAATGACAGAAGATAAACCTGCATTACTGGGTCTCAGTCAGGAGTATATAGAAAATATCTTTTAAGAGACAAGAGTTTTACAGCTCTACTTATTAAAAAAACAACAAAAAACAAACACTATCCACCTTAAAGGACATTCCATAAAATAATACAGACTATCTGCATCATGTTGTTTCCAACCAAGAGAATTATTTAATGTAAAATTAGATGTTACAGCTGAAAACACTTCTTGCAAATATAACAGTTTCCTAAAATACAAAAAAATATTTTCCATTCAACTGTAATGTGCTAATGTGAAAAATGACTTGTGATAGAAATATGAGCAAAAAAGGACTGTTCTTTAAAAAAAAAAAAAAAAAAGACATCCGCTACCTACAGACTGTAGGTAATAAAGTTTTATCTCAGTATTAGAGTCCTTTGAATTTGTTTCTGGCTCTTGTATTTTTACTCAAGTTTTTGAACATAGGTGACTAATTTTTGCTGTTTTGTTTTTTATGCATATTGCTTTTCTTTGAGGAGCATGATACACTTTTACATTTTGTGTTTTCTGACCCAGTCTGGTGCTCACTACAATTTCTTTATTTAATTATAAGGTCTGATTATAGTGATGGTGTATTATGTGACTGTTTTCTGTAGCTGCGGAGTCAAGTGTAGAGGATTGATGCTGTACGAAAATTAATCAATATGCTCATACTTTAATTTTCAAAGTCAGCAGGGAATTGTATTGTAGGTTTTAACAGCTGTTACTTAGAAAGAAGTAGTTAATATGAGCTACTTTCCAACATTTTGTGCTTTTAGTCTTAAATAAATACAATAAAAATACAGTAAATGTCAACGCAAACTGGGACTTGTCCAGGGTGTACCCCGCCTTCGCCCTTAAGTAGTTGGGATAGGCTCCATGCAACCCCCGTGACCCTAGTGAGGATAAAGCGGGTTCAGAAGATGAATGAATCAATGAATGAATGCCATGCATATATTCACAGTAATAATAGAAGGCATCACTCACAGTGGGTTGGTTGTGTTTGGACAATGAATGTCTACAATGAGTTACATTAACCCTTTAATGCATGAATTATGAGGAATTTAGTCAAGATTTTTTTCTTGAGTGTTTTTTTCCTCTTTAGGCTGAAAAAAAAAACAATGAGTGAAATTTTTTAGTGAACCTATTTTTGATGGAAATAAGCAAAATAATGTGCATTTAAAATGCAATATCAGAAAGTGATGAACTGTGTGAAAACTACAGAATAATTATTTTTAATGCCGCTAATCTGATGTTTTGTCACATTTTATCATACTCTAATACTAGTTATTACTCACTTCACTGAATAATACGCAAAAAAAAAAAATTCTTTAAGAAAACTGTTAATTACAGTCTAATAACAACTAGCAATTGATTTACACTCCAACATGTCACTGCAGATCAGGTTTATCAAGAACAGAAAAGTTACAGTAATTGTATGAATTGCAGTGTTTGGGATGGTACTGTGTTGGCCGAGATGGAACTAAAACAACAAAAGCCATGAATACACAAAAGAACAGCTGTAGAATAGCCGTCCACTGTAATGACCACTGTACATGAAAGGGTTAAATTAATTGTTGATTTCAGTCTTTTAATAGAAAATAAAATCATCTTATAACTTAACCATTTAAAACTTATGCTACCATGAATCTCAGCCACAGTTATACAGAGTTATTGATTTGATAATGTATATTTAGTCAATTTCAGGACTAATGTTCCAAAATATGAAGGTATTTTCATTCACAAAGCTGCATCAGATATATCCAGCTGGTATGCAGTCTCCTGTTGAGCAGCACAATCATCCCCCACAAACAAGTCTGATGGCTTTTTGATTTTCTTCCTAACGACCCTGCCTTTGACACCCACTTTCACAGACCCTCCACCCACCCAGGTTTTCAGTAGAGCCGGTGGCTGCCTTCCTTTCCACTGTCCACCAGCACAATAGACTTTAATGGCCTTTTGGCATGCCGTTCATTGAGGACAGGCTACCAACTCATCCCCTCCCCAACACACGGACATACAGACACAAGAGGTGGTACACGCTAGCTTTCTATCCACCCCCCACCCTGCAGACACATACACTTTGTGGGTGTTGTCAGTCAAGGTAGAACAAGGTTAAATAGGCTTACAAAACTAGACATAGTCAGCAGCTGTTAGAGGCAGAGGGGCTGCGTCAGATGTGTTACTGTATGAGGAAATGTAAGCGATGTTCACCAATGAGGAAACAGTAACAGATTTCAGTTCTGCAAATTATGCAAGACATTTTCTTCCTGCTTTTTGTCTTGAAATAAGCAGAATCATCCAATGAAGTATAGTGTACTTTGTATTAGCCTTTGTATAAAGCTGCCTAGTAACAGAGGAATTGAACTTATGAAAATGCGTTTTAATAAAAGCTGCTATCACTGCTGGCTTGAAAGCTATAATTATCTCTCTTAATATAAAACAACGGTTTCAGTAATTCACCAGAAAAATAGCTTTAATACACTAAAATAACCCTTTTTCACTCTGTTTAGCAGCAAGACAGACTGGATTTTAAAGGTAAAAAAAAGTAACAAGAGGCGAACACTAAACCCCTGGATTCAATCAACTGCACTTCAGTAAAATAAAAATTATATATATTTTCAAGGACAATTTATACATTACAAGCTTGTATGTGTGTGACAGGAATAAAGTAACATGTCATCCATTTCACATATGTATTAAATACAAATAAAATGTAATTTGTGAAAAATGTACATTACAAGTATGTATTAATTTCTCTGTTAATGGCAACATAACATTTAACCTTTACACTGGATGATTTAAATTCTTTCACTTGTCTGGATTTTTGCCACTGCTGTTTTATACTTCTACAGAAAAAAATCAATATCTTGAATAGATCATGTGAAAGCCATGTTTGATTACTCTATTTTAAAAAAAACATTTTTTTTTTAAAACTGCGATCAAAAAACAATAACAAACCAAATCAAGCCATTTTCATGTGTGGTAAAAAGTTTTATTTCCAATTCTTGGTCTGCATGTACAAATATCTATAAAAAGTGAATATTTTCACTCTTTGTATGTACATTTTGCAGCACTATGTTGACTTTGAACAAACAAGAAGACCAAGAGGAAAAAGGGACTATACGGGAAAAAGAAAAAAAAAAAAAAAAAACCAAGATATTTACCTCCTATGTATCGGTTAGTAAACTGTTATGTCCCCAATATGTTATTCAAGTGTGTAGAATTCACTTTTACATTCTTCCTCCAGCACGGACATGTACAGTACGGGAGCCACTAACCAAAGCATTGCTATGATTCAAACACTGCACAGTCAAACCATGCAACAGACATCATCAAGCACTTTTTTTCATATCCTGTGCGCATATATA
>JAQQZY010000005.1:5601276-5621221 GCA_030068375.1 Ostorhinchus rueppellii
CTTAAGTAGCTGGGATAGGCTCCATGCGACCCCTGTGACCCTAGTGAGGATAAAGCGGGTATAGAAAATGAATGAATATTCCTCTAATATTTCTTAGCTGTGTTGAGTCTATTAAAAATGTTTTTTTTTTTTTGGCATCTTATGTCACCATGTTTAACTATTTCCAAATTTGGCCAGACCTTTACTTTCAGGTTTTGAGACTCTTTGTTTCTCCCTCAGCTAACATTAAACTGAGGCTGATTGCCACAACTTGCAAAATCCACAAATGAGATTAATTTCTCTGAATCTGCTGGATGTCATATCCATGAGTACAGGAGTAATATCATTTTCACAGTACTGTCATATTGTCACTCTTCTAAAGTAACTTTTCAAGAAACTCAAAACACTTATATCAGGGATTGAGTTTCTGAGGATTTACACAAACTTTTTTTTAATCAAAATTATTTGAGGAAGGTGACAATGTAAATGTTTTTGGTAAGTGCACATTCAAGACAAAACGGAATACTAGATATCACAATTAAAAACTTGTGTTTTTCAGATCAGTTGGTTAATTCTAGAATTATTACTTTTTTCGGTACTTTTGTAAATCTAGCCAACTGTCTGCAGAACTACATGAAGACTGGGTGAATTGTCTTTTGCATTGCTGCTGTGTTTTGTACAAAGTGCAAAGTACTCATTTTTAACACTAAAATCTCAGCATTTTAGGGGCATGAACAAAATGTAGTATTTTTCCAAAAAAGCAAAAGTTGTCTGCATATGTGCCTAAAATATGACCCACACAAAATTGTATTTAATTAAAAAAAAAAACAATTAAACATAGGTACTTGCTGCAAACGGATGTAAGTGGGGCTGGTCTGTCATTTTCCAGATCTGTGTGGTGATGGTAACATCCAGTGTCCTGAGGGGTCGTGTCTGCCAGCTGAGAAGAGGTGTGATGGACAAATCAACTGCTCAGATGGAAGCGATGAGCCCATAACCTGTGGTGAGAATGACAAACATTCGTCTGTGAAACACTGGATTAGTCTAAAATATGTCAGAGCAGAAGCATGCCTCAAAGTTCTCACCAAGCTTCAAAACTGTCATTATCGCCTATGATCAAGCTGTACTGTCGTCATGAAATGCTTGTTCTCCTGCAGGTCGCGTTTGTTCCAGAAACAACGGCGGCTGCAGCCACGTGTGTGTGGATGAATCGTGGGGAGCTCAGTGCGCCTGCCCTGATGGATATGAGCTCTCTTACAATGGAGTAGACTGCAAAGGTACAAAGCCTGGACTTCCATTCTGTTTTTGAGGGATGCCTTCTTGATGCAATACTCATTTTGTATAATTTTCCCACTTCAGATGTGGATGAGTGTTCTTCTCCGTTCGCTCCCTGCATGCAGGACTGCACTAACACAGATGGATCATACTACTGTCACTGCAAAGAAGGATTCACACTGAGTGGAAACTCAATGTGTGAAGCAACAGGTAAAAAAACACCAATGAAGTACACCCAGGCTACAGACAGACTGTTTATGGGATAATGGGGTCAGCTGACCCTTCACTAAGCCCCTCCCACCAATGTCCACTATCCAGTCATTTGTTAGCAACCGCAGCCAGACATTGGCTTATTTAAACCCTCCAGTAGATGAGCTGCTGGTCCGTTTACAAATACTTTCCTCAAGAATAATTGGTTTTAATTCCAACTCATTTTGCTTTCAATCCAGTTGTTGGTGTAACTTGGGTACAGTAGAAAATTTAAGATTATGCAATATAGTTCAGCATAATTGGTGTAATCATACTTTGGATGAATGTTTTAGTGGTTATCTGTGGCTCCAAAACAGACATGATGGTGTTGTCTTAACAGTGGACTCTCCATACCAACAGTGTGATATCTGCTACATTCAGTTTTTTGGTACAGTGTGGATGACTCAGGTTATTGTTGTAGATTTTATACTCTGTTGTTGCAATGCTGCAATTTCCCCATTGTGGGACAAATAAGTTATCTTATGAGAAATGGTTCCTGAAGCATGTTTATATTTTGTATTCACTTCCATTCACATTAACTGCAGTCTCGGTCTCTACATGTGTCCAGGTAATGCCACTAGAATAGTGACTGTGAAGAGGACATCGATAGGACTCCTGACTGTGAAGACTCAGCAGTTTGAGGTTATCCAGACTGCAGTGTTTGATGTGGTGGCCTTGACCTTTGACCTTTCCAGAGACTTGTACTACTGGGCAGACGGCCACGGTGGCATTCATACAAGTGATGGACAGCAAAGCCGGTCTATCTATACTGGTTGGTTCAGCCACAACATTTAAGACTTGCTTTTAAGATTTTCATCTTGTTTGATCTTTTCTTTTGTTGCATTTTCATTTTAGTCTTTCTATTAAACTGTTGCTTTTCCAAATAGGAGAACATGGAATCAAAAGTTTAGCTTGTGACTGGCTGAATGGACAACTCTACTGGACCAATCAGGAGACTGAGTCGATCTATATGCTGACAGCTGATTGGAAAAGTCACATCACTGTGTTGAGCAAACACATCAAGCCATCAGAATTGGCACTTCTACCTGTAGAGAGGTACGCTCAGTTCCATCAGATATGAACTGATTCAGTTAAACCAATTGACACGCAGAATGCATTTCACTTGTTCTTCGCAGATTAAATTAAAGCAGTTACTTTAAGCAGGTTATGAAAAGAAATGTTAACAGCACTCATTTATATTTTCTGGTGTCTGCCTCCCAGCTCAATGTTCTGGATCAATGTGGGACCGAGTGACACAGAAACAATAGAGAAGTCATGGATGGATGGATCAGAAAGACGCTCTCTGGTAGTGCTCACTGCTCAGGCTGCACACAGCCTCACCACTGATGTCGCCGCTAGGAGGTTGTACTGGATCAGCGACTTCAAAAAGGTCAGAGTAAAGGGAGCATCAGGAAGGTTTTACAATGAAAACATCAGGAAGGTTTTACAATGAAAACATCAGGAAGGTTTTACAATGAAAACATCAGGAGTTTCCCAATGAATGAAATGTATTTATACGTACCAATTGGATATGCAGTTATCCCTTTTTTTTTTCTGGTAAAAGTACTTGAAAATATCAAGTACTGATGAGTACTTGGTAACCCATTACAGTTCTTAGTTCCTTTTGAAAATGTGCTTCAGTAGCCATGTTTTCATGGACACATTTTCCCAATCCGATCAAAATCTTGGATGATCGGAATATCTTAATCAACTGTTTATATGGACACTAAATAATCTGATCATGTCTTGCGTATTCTGCACACAGCGTTTAATCAGGAAATAAAAGTTTGGGCATGCATGGATTGGTCCAATTTTCCAGAAATGGTAGCTGTATTTCCGCCTCCGATGTGTGCGATGCGAGAGCTTTAATTTTTTGTGTCCTTCACATTGTATTTTCCTACCTTCTGGCGCATGTTCATTTGATTTTAAATTATGGACATGCATAGTTTGTTCGAATGCATAATTTGACTTTTTGTAGAGGCGGAAACACGTCATACAGACATGGTACACATGTGCAGTGGAGATGATTCAAGACAGGATCCGAACGGGTGTGTACATGGACGCCAATCGGAATAATGATCAGCATAAACCACCCCTCTTTCAGAATGATTTTTCTTTCCAAATGTACTCTATCGGATCAGAATCTTCCAATTCACACGTTTACATGAAGCATTTTCAATCTGATTGGTCTTTTATTCCGATTATTTGTGTCCATGTGAACTTGGCTAATGTCGTTGTCATTAATCTGACTGGATCAAAGTGCTGCTACTGACATTTAATGCATTGGAATGAGGGTTTCTCAATCAATACACTAGGGGGGCGCCACTCTTCATTGACCACACTGAACAAATGCCACAAAGGAAAGGTTTCTTGAGAAGTCAGTAATAACAAATATGGAGATGACGGTTAACACTAATGTAGATATTACTGTTGCAGCGTGTCCACTGGTAAGGTTTGAAAGTGACGCTTTAGGAGGTAGGGAAAAGAGAAATGAGTGTCAAGTTTCCTTTTCACCTCTGGGTGGTGGTCTGTACTGCTCCTTACCCCCCCATAGTGTTATTGGTAGGACATAAACTGTCTGAGCCCTGGGTATTTGTCATAAAAATGTCTGTAGTTTGGCACTAACTCGCACAGTCGCTCTTTGAACAGATCCTCTACCTCCATGGTTCCCAGTGGTATTCTCCATCTGGGTACGCATCCATGAGCACCTGGAAAAGGAACAGAACTGTGTATGTGGAGGATGGACAGAACGCTCCGTCCCTATCAGTTTTTTTTTTCTTTAATGTTGCTTCCAGTCGGCCTTTTGTCACCGTTTTATTAAACCTCCACACTACTGACATTATTCCTCCACACCTGCTGCACTGAACTGTGAATGTCACGCTGCCATAAGTGGTATCGGTGAGGCTGTACTTGAGTACTTTTACGAGTAGCCGATACTGGTGTCAGAATCGGTGCATCCATAGTACCAATACCACAAACTGTCATGTAGAAAACTCAGGTGGAGCCACAGGACAGACAGTCCAATAGGTGTTATATGTACCGACATTCAGATGAAAGTAACACAATAGAAGGATGTTGAAGAACTGAAATTAAACGCATAACATAGTACTTTTTTCTTTCAAATCAAAATTAATTTTGTCTTTTCTAAATGATTTATCGCCACCTGGTGTAATATCCTCTGCATTTTGGATTTTTCAGTGAAAATCTGGTATTTTTCTTGATTTACTTACTCGATCATATAGATGTTCATAAAGCCACAGTAAGATCAAAAGTTTTCTCAGATACATTATCTCAAGATGCCAAATTTCCACTGTCATTTCTCAGACTACGTGTTTCACTGGTGAATCAGTGTTGAAGATGAGCATTTCCATGTTCACTACAGAGCCTCTGAACATCCAAATATACATATCTGATGGCCATGAAAAGATGACACACTGAATTATTTGTATTGAAAGGATTAGTGGATTAGAAATTGGTAAACATTTTATAGTTGTAGATGTTTGGGTCTTTTTGGATTAAAATGCATAATTCCCCTTTTTGGATGCAAAATTACATGAAATACAATTTCATTGAACAACCCCAACCATGAACAAGAATATGTTCTAAATTAAATTCAGTCTAATGTTAGTCTGTATTTGACTTAAATGTGTTTTAATTAATCTAATAGAACGTTGACATTTTGTTAGTTGTACTATTTACCTGTATATAAATCTCATATTTGTTCCTAGTATATCACTTGGTTTTACTGCCTGGCCACACTATTTCTCATTGGAAAACATTTTATTTCTGTGTGTACTTGTATTAATTTTTCACCAAGGTCTTGTATGGATGATGGTAGTTGGACCACTAGGTAAAGCCTTCTCCATCACATCCCAGATATTCTCAGTGGGGTTCGGGTCTGGAGGTGCTTGACCAGAAAGTCAATCCATGTGTCAAAATCACATCATGAGTGCCGAACCAATCTTTGAGCCTGATGAAACTGTTTGTTTTCCATCATCTGAAGATTCTTTTATTCAGTCCATAGAGACGGTGAAGGTGGATGGGACTGGTCGTTACTCCTACACGGGTCTGTTTAGTCGAGGAGGTGCTCTGAGCCTTGCTGTGTTTGAGAGTGTGTTCTACTGGGTGGATGAAAGAGGTCTGTGGCAGGTTCCACAGAACCGACCAAACCAGAAGAAATTCCTCTGGAAAGGCATACTGCCTCTGATAAACGTTTACCATGAGCTACAGCAACCGCAAGGTGTTTGACTTCATACTAATGTGCCGCATGTTTAATTTCTCTGAATTTAAATAGTATAAAAGAATATAATATTGTCATTCTCCTCCATCAGGTCCATCAGCATGCGCAGCAGCTTCCTGCGACCTCTGCCTGCTCACAAAAAGCAGCCCCATGGGAGTCACCTGCACCTGTCCAAACTCCAAAATACTCCTACCTGATGGAAAATGTGCATGTAGGTTTGCATTGTTTCAGTTTACCAGAGTCACAAGGTTATCAAATTTTTTTTTTTAAAGAAATTTGACTCCTTTCATTCTTTTTGACCTGTAGAGAATCAAACTCTTCATGCCCTCTTAAACCCAATTGCCACAGTTGCATCTGTGTTGCTATGCAATGTTGGTAGTGATACACATGGTATGTCCATGTAACCAGAAGAATATCAGCTAAAAGCTCAACAGTTGTCAAAAAACAGAATAAAACTCAAACACTTAAGAAAATAGTCTACACTGGTGTTAGACTGTTTAGTTTAGATATTTGTTCAGGATTATTTGCATTTATTTTGAATCTTTTTTTATAAGCAAATAGCACTAATTATAAGCAAATGAGGCTTAGAATACATATACTAATGAATTTCAGTTGAGGTCCAAACTTAAAACTCAATTACAAACTGAGTAGCATAGAAGTCTCCAATTATAAAGAGTTGGGTGCTAGACAGGTGAATGTTTACAGTCCACCTGTCACATTTATAAAGAAATTAACTTAAATTGGAGAGGGGGGAAAAAACCCAGCTGCTCACTTTTCAGCTATAAAAGATATATATTCAAATATAAAATTAAGATTTCTTGTTATAACAGAAATGCAGAATATTCAACATAATTTCAAGATTTGACCTTTTCTTTGATTCAAACAGAAGCTGCATCATCAGGGAACATAAACTTAAATAAGCATTAAAGTAAACATAAGTGGATTCCCAGTGAAGTAAAATTGGTGCACACTTGAAATTGGGGGGAGGTGGAGAAATGTCTGTAAGGGAGAGGGAGGGTGCAGGGGTTATTGAGTTCAGTTCTATTGTGCGGTTATGTCCAGGGTTGATGGCAAGTACAGGGATGAGTTCAGTTTATCTTGTCTGTAGGAGTGAGCTGGTGGATGAGTGAGGGGGAAGAATGGGTTCCAGTTCCAGGCTGGGTGGGGGGTAGGGGGCAGGAGAGGAAAAAAAACGTATGTAGATGCCCTCTGACCTGGGTTGAGCAGCCTATGGTTCCAAGCAGGAACTGGTTTGACTGCTCCAGTGATTCACTGTCTCCTCCAGAGTGTTCAGGGTCCACTGTCAGTCCTTTTCAAACTCCTCCTTGAAGTTATAGTGCACATTTCTTCTTTCTTTCCACACTCACTTGTGTTCTATGACCTCCTGTCAGTCTCTCCTTAGTCTGATTTTTCCCTCTACTACTCGGCTCTCAGGTGTGTCTTTATAATTTTTCCCTTCCCCCTCCTTACTAGTTTTGTCACTCCCTGCTTCCTGTTACAAGTGGTTTACTATTTCGCAGGTTCTCATGAACTTTGTAGACATTTTCATAGAAATTGATTTTAATGAAGTTGATGAAATGAACATGGAGATCAGATGTAGAATGAAACTGAAAATGCCTGTGAACCAGTCTTTCCTGTTTTCTGATCATAACTTGGTTTTATGACTGAAGCCTCCATTGGCTAATTCATCATTTTGTGTTCCATTGAAAAGATTCCAACTAAACAAATGGCACTGACTTTAAAAAAACTAAATTAACCTGTTAAAGACGGATTTTATTTTTGTACTCACTGATATTATCGCTAAATACTGTCGAGGTTCTGAAAAGCCTATTGAGACAATGTGACTTTTAGATTCTGACATCATACAGATTTCTTTTTCTTAATGACTTGGTGTTTCCAGTCCAAAGAGCCTCCTGTGGTCACTCAAAATGTACATTCCTCTTAAATTTGTGAATATTTCTTGTACCCACAGACCCAAGGTTTGTCTATGCAACATCCCAGACCATCAACCTGTTGGAGTTTAAGAACAAAGACTCTTCTGAAGTCCAACTGTTCAGCACAGATGACAGCATCCTGTCATTTGATATTGCCTGGTACAGACACTGGCTGTACTGGGCCAATGAGAAGGGTCAGATCCGACGTACCAGTCTGATCCAGGTCAAGACTGAAGACGTTCCAACACCTATACCAGGTTAATTCTGTCAGTTTGTACAGGCACCCAAATACATAAGCTCTTAAACCCAGTTACCCTGGCAACCACAGTTCAATCTGTGTCATGCTAATGTTACGTCGCACTTCAATATGCCCGCATATCCAGAAGAACATCGGCTAAAAACTCAACAAAACCAATTGTCTGAAAAAAGAACGCAATTCAAACAAGAAGCATTTAAATGAAGAAATATCTAAACGAAGCGAAGAGTCCGAGACCAGTATATGTTATGAATAATGTAACAAAACAGACCAATGAGACACTTTGCTGCCAAGTCGGCTGTTTGGCGTGACTTGGCAGCCACGCTTCCGTCAGCCTGCCCCAGGACAGCTGTGGCTACAATGTAGTTTCCCACCACCATAGTGTAAATGTGAGAGGAAATGAATAATGAATCAATATTGTAAAGGGCTTAAAATGCCTTAAAGCACTACAGAAATCTAATCCTATCTAATGTATAAAAATCTGATCATCGTTGACATTATTGCGTCTAAAATTCAATGAAGACCAAGAGCAAAAATAAAGGTTGCATTATGACGCCAACATTACTATAAATTTTCTAATTGCTATTTTCTCATAAGTAGCTTTTATATGAATGAAGCTTCTGCTATCAGCTGATCAGTTGTCTTGTTACACTAAAATGATTCAGACTAGAAAAAATAGCCCAGAATTTAACAGGTTATAAAAGTAACACTCTTAACGTTCCCTTTTCTGGAGGTTTATTTCTGTGTATAATCTACAGTATGGACATATGATACTATTTGGCTGAATTGCTGAAATAATTCAATAATTGAATTGCATGATATTAATGACCGACAGTGCAAGTTATTTGAGACAAAAGTAAATGAGTCACTTCTATGGAATTATTTTTGTCATTTCACAATTTTCCAGACCCATCAAACCATAAAGTAACTGACATCACATTTCAGGTGTTGACACATTTGTACGGACTCTTGCTTTTCCTCCTCAGTGTGTTTGATAAAAGTCGATCAAAGAAGCGGAAACCTTTACTGGGTGTCATGTGACCAGATGATCATTGGCACTGTTGGATCTGATGGCCGTTTCCCACAAGAACTGTATGAAACAACGGCGCAGATTCAGGACCTATATCTCAACTGGCTGGTGGATGAGCTGCTCTGGCTGGAAGGAGATCGAATCTTCAGCATGAGGAAGACCGGAGGCGCTGCCAGACAGCTTCTGCGTTTTAGGGAAAGCATCATGGGCAGCATCGCATTCGACCTTAGGGCAAACAGTCTGCTCTGGAACTCAAAATCTGCAGGTCAGTCATACAAAGTTAACTGTTCTGGAAATGATTTATTAAAACTTGATCATTTCTTTGGCATTTCTTTTGAAGATTGAAGTGATAAATTATTTTCCTATGTTTTGAGCAGCAGCTTTTTAAATGTTTAGATGTTACGTTATCCTTTGTAATTTTCTGGAAGTTCAGTTAGTTTCAACCATTTACAGTGAAAATAAGTAAGGACTGGAGTACACATACTAATGATGAAAATGGCTCAAGGGGCCAAATTGTATAAAAAGACGTGAGTAAATGGGATTTTTGCAAGGCCCTGTTAGCCTCTCTTCTACGTACATTTATTAGAATTCATCACATTTCACTTAAGGTAGTGTAGTTTTTAATGGTGTTTTGGTGGTGATTAGACGACTGACAGACATGAAGTCAGCATTTGTTCCAATTTTTTTTAAACAGAAATCTGGAGAAATGTGTAAGAAATCCATACGTAAGCTATAGAGGTTACCATAGTAACAGATTTTGACCTGGGAAACCCAATTTCACCATTTTATATTGGATAATTTGCATTTTAAACTTCACTTCCTCATTTTTATAAATATTTGGTGTGTACATATTGATAAAATTCGGCTCTCTGGGAGAAAATTAAAAATTCATAATTAAAACGATGTGTGAACTAGAGCAGGAGTGTCAAATACTGGTCCACCCATGGAACCCATCTGGCCTGTGGATGACTTTGTGAAATTAAAAAATTACACTGAAGTTATTAAGTGAAGTATGTTGAAATTATTTGAGGGCCACATGAATCTCAATTCAACCTCAAGTTGGTTGGAAAAGTACGATCATAATTGCCTAATAAATAATGACAATACTAAAATTACATCCAAATATGTATTTGGAAAGAATCCTTCAAAAAAAGATGTGAATAACCTCAAAGAAATCTGAACATGAAATGTCCAGAGACGTATGTGGAATTTAACCATATTATACCTGTTCCTGAATATTTTTGTCTAAATTGAGTCGCATTACTGTCAAAATTACACTTTCTCTAAAAATCTGAATAGGATTAAACACCACAAACAATTTGAAATTTCTTAAGGATACTTTGTAGGTGTAAACACTTTCATCTAATTTTACTCTTTGGGCCCATTTGGATCATACTGGGCTGCATGTTGACCGCTGAACTAAAATGAGTGAATTCCCCTGGACTTAAGGTTTAATGTTTTGTAGGTTCCCATGAATGTTTTCATGTTTTCTGTGGAATTTCTTCCAATGAAGTCAGTGAAATGAACATGTGGATGAGATGATATAGAAGGACACTGAAAATAAATGGCTATGAATCAGAACACTGAAAAGGATGTCCATTCAGTTATAAAGAATTACTAATAAATCTAAATATTTTGCTTTTTTTTTTTTTTTACAGGCTTAATAACCATGAGTTTGTTACAGGAGAGGAGCCATGTAGCAGGTAAAAGATGGAATATTTCAGGGTCGGTGGCTGTGGCGTTGGAGCCGTTACTGTTGACTCTGTCTAAAAACGTCCTCACCCTTTGGAACCGACGCGATGGGAGCCAAATTAATGCTGTACCTGTGAAAAGGAATGCATTTGGTGTGATTCCTGCACTTGAAGAAATCAGTCCAGGTCAGGCAACTGTATTAGTCACTGGAAAACAAAAATTGAAATTTTCTTTAATAAAAATGAAGGGTAAGTTGACTTTTTTTTTTTTTTTTTTTTTTTTTTTTAGGTTTTCAGAATGAATTTCTAATTTGGAAACTCAGTCAGACAGAAAGCATTTACTGTATACCAATACATATGTTGTACTGTTTTAACTTAAGTAATTCCCCTTATCTTTTTTATAGTTCCCACAATTCAACCCTGCAAGAAACCATCGTTCTTGTGTCCAAACACATCTGTCTGCCTTTCACAAGACCAGCTGTGTGATGGGAAAATTAACTGTCCCACTGGAGACGATGAGAGGTTTTGTGTTACGACTTGTCCATCTAGAGGTAAGATCTTAATATTCTCTTGAGACCAGCAAAGTATTTTTGCCCTCTGTAGGAAATATTTCACACCTTTACTTAAAAAACGTATCTAATCACTGTCCACACAAAGGGCATCTCATAAAAAAATGCATCTGTAAAAACATGCTGTTTGTAATCAAGGTTGTAAAAAGAAAGCCACAAGTTTTACTTTCCTGGTTCTCGGGAAGAGTTGACCTCAAAATAAATGCAAAGTTTAGATATAGAATCACATGCACAATGTATTTTGATGAACAGATTTTTTTTTTTATTACCAAATGAACAAACTGTTTACAGTTGCAGATGTTTAATCTATTATTTGGTAATTCCAGGTGATTTCAGGTGCAATGACCGCAGCGGCTGTGTACCCAAAAAACATGTCTGTGATGGCCATTCCCATTGCCATGATGGTTCAGATGAAGTCAACTGTCCAACATTAGCGCCTCGTACAATTCAGGCTAAAGTTCTGAGATGTCGCAAGGGTTCAATGGCCTGTAGAGATGGGACTTCCTGTGTGTCATATGCACATGTTTGTGATGGAGAGGTGGATTGTACGGATGGATCAGATGAGGAGGGATGTGGTGAGTGTCATGTTTACTGTTGTACAAATGAACAGTGTATAAGACTCCAGTGTTTCTCATTCAGAACAGATATTCACTTGTGTGGTCACCAAAAAAAAGTACTGAACTAAGTTAAGCTTTCAAAGTCTAACTTAACCATCCTGCTGCTTTCCACATCCAATAGATGAAGGCAGCAGAATGGAGTCAAACTGAACCCAAGGAATATACAAAAGTTAAGTGACAGTACAGTCGGCAAAATATAAAAAATACTGACAGTAAGGTAAAAATTTATTTAGATTGCACTTGTGACAGAAAACCTCACAACGTGCTTTACAGATGAAAGGCATAAGATGGAAACAAAAAAATGCAAAGTGCAAAAATAAGAAATTCTAAAATGCCCAATAAAATCAAGGAATAGCCATAAAAGCAACCAAATAAAGGGGTCTTGAGACTACTTAAAATGAATAGCAAAAGTCATGGTTCAGAAAGAATTGATTAGTGTTTTATTTTATGATGGGTTTGTGTTAATTTGCATGTTGCATCTTACTGCAGTAGATGTTTATTTGAATTGCTTTATATAGTGTTGGTCATGCAAGATAAGTCAAGCATGATAATGCTATGCTAAAGTTTTATAGAGCAATGAATGCATTTTTTCCTTTGTTTTGAGATTTTATTCACATTGTCAACTAAACTCAAATGTTTTGATGTTGTGCTGAAACGTGGAAAAATGATTTTACTATACTAAACAATGTTCTTCCTGTTCAGAGTGTTTGTGTTGTTCTGACCACAGACCAATTAGAAAACCACAACCAACAGCTTCCTCTTCATTTAGCCCCAAAATCCAGCCTTGACCCTATTGCCCAGCCTTACTCTACTGCAATGAATCATGTTCTGATTTTGTTTGTTGCACTGCTCTGTTGTGACAATGTCCTAAGTCAAATTATGCAAGTTTTCAGTTTTATGCTGTTGAATTTTTCCAGCTTAAAGTGGAAGGAGGATGAAAAATGGTCTTCTTAGAAGTAACATGAAGTTGTCAAACGCATTTAGTGGAGGGCAAAGTATAGTTGCCTCATAGATGTAGTGGGGTAGAAGTCGAAAACATCAAATATGGTGTAGTCCTAACAAATGGTGAATTAAAACTGTGCTGTTTGAATGTTTTAGATGCCACAGAAGAAACCGTGACTGCACTGACACAGACGTCCACCCAAACAACCATCAGAACCACTACTACTCCTGCTTCGACTCTGCCGCCATGCTACAGCCCATCGATGCTCTGTCCTCAGACTTACCTCTGCATTTCCCCGAGCCACATTTGCGACGGAATCAAAGACTGTCCTGATGGTTTTGATGAAAAGAACTGCATCAGAAAATGTCGTTCCAAAAGTAAGACTGAAGTCAAGAGTGTGTTCCTTCGAGTCCAGTTATCATGATCATGCACAACAAATCTAAACCCCCAGTAAAACAGTGACATGTCCGATTGAGCTTAATTTATTCCAACACTGTTACTACAGATGAATTCCGCTGCAAAGACCGTCTGAGCTGCATCCCAAAGAAACTGGTGTGTGATGGCCACTCCCACTGCTTTGATGGTTCAGATGAGGTCAACTGTCCAAGTTTCACTCCTCAAACGACTCCAGCTAAAGGCCTGACGTGTCGCAGGAACTCCAGAATGTGTCGAGATCAGACTCAGTGCGTCCTCTACAGTCATGTCTGTGATGGAGAGAGAGACTGTCGGGACGGATCGGACGAAGATGACTGTGGTGAGTTGGTGTGTAAGAGGAACGTGTTGGTCAGTTTTCATACATGTTTGTGTGATGGAGAGGTGGACTGAAAGGATGGATCAGATGAAGAGGCTTGCGATAAGTGTCAGGTTTACTGTTGTACAAATGAACAGTTTAAGATTTTAGTGTCTAATTTAGAACAAAAATTCACTTGTCTGGTCACCAAAAAACCCTTTATTGTGCACTAAACATTCAGTCTAAATTCAGTAAAAGCAAAATATAAAGTATCAAAAAATCAAAGTAATTACTCAGAAAACCAGATTATCTGTTTACCTTTGTTCATTTTCTTGCAACATTAAACTGTATCTAGAGTTTTATTGCTGCAGGTACTTTGAGCTTGTGTGTGTGTGTGTATATAGTGTTGGACATTTAAGATCATTCTGACATGACGATAAAATGCCGCACTAATTTTATAGAGCAATTAATGTCTTTTGTCTTATGGTTTAGTAAACTCAAATGTTTTCTTTGATGTTTTACTCAAACATGATGTGGGGGGAAAAAGTACTTGTACGAGTCGTCTTCCACTTATCTGGAGTCGGGTTGCAGGGGCAGCAGCTTCAGAACAGAAGCCCAGACACCCCTCTCCCCAACCACTTCCAACTCTTCCTGGGGAATCTCGAGATGGTCCCAGGTCACCGGAGAGACATAATCCCTCCAGCGTGCCTTGGGTTGGCCAGGAGAGCTCCTCCTGGACAGACATGCCCAGAACACCTCCCCAGGGAGGCATCCAGGAGGTATCGTCACCAGATGCCCAAACCACCTCAACTAGCTTCTCTGGACATGGAGGAGCAGTAGCTTTACTGAAAGTCTGAACTCCTCAACCTTTCTCGTTTCAGCCGCTTGTACCCACGACCTGATTCTTTCGGTCGTTACCCAGAGCTCATGACCATTGGTGAGTTGGAATGTAGATCGACCGGTAAATTGAGAGCTTCGTCTTGCGGCTTAGCTCCCTCTTCACCACAACAGATCAGTTTAGTGTCCGCATTACTGCAGACGCCGTTCTGATCCGCCTGTCAACCTCCCGCTCCACTCTACCCTCACTTGTGAGGGCACCCTACCCTTTTCCGGCTGAGGACCATAGCCTCAGACTTGGAGGTGCTGATCTTCATCCCAGACACTTCACTCGGCTCTGAACCGCCCAGTGAGAGCTGGAGGTCGCTGCTCGATGACACCAAGAGGACCACATTGTCTGCAAAAAGCAGAGATGTGATCCTCCCGCCACCAAACTCAACCCCCATCCCCCACCTGGCTGCACCTAGAAATTCAGTCCATAAAAGTTATGAACAGAACCGGTGACAAAGGGCATCTGTGGTGGAGTCCAACTTGTCACAGCTACACGGACCAGACTCACTCCGCTGGTACAGGGACTGGATGGCCCCCTACAGGGGACCATCCACCCCATACTTCTGGAGTACACCCCACAGGATGCCTCTGGGGACATAGTTGTAAGCTCTCTCCAGATCCACAAAACCCATGTGGACTGGATGGGCCAACTCCCATGCCCCCTCCAGCACCCTAGCAAGGGTATAGAGACCTTTTACTTTGGGAAAGTGTGTCCTCCATTTCATTACTTGCCGAAGCTCTGTACATGATGTATGTACAGTAAACATTTTAAGGTTTTAGCTGTGTTTGTAAATTAAAAAAAACAAAACAAAAACAGAGTTGGGGTGTGTGTATACAGGATGTCAGGCGGAAAGACATGCTGACTGCAATACCCCCTTCCGCAGGCCAAGGGGGTAAAAACTACAAACAACCGCCTTCATTTTACATGTTTACTGAAATGTGGAAAAATGTTACTATTTTCAATATTCTCCCTGTTCTTATGGTTTGTGCCGTTCTGACCAGAGGACAATTTCAAACGACCAAAAGCTTCCTCATCACTAAAATCCAAAACCCAGCTTTGACCATATTGCCCAACCTCACCCTACTGCAGGGGTTCTCAATCCTGGTCCTCGAGGGCCGCTATCCTGCATGTTTTAGATGTTTCCCTTTTCCAACACACCTGATGGTCGGTATCAGGCTCCTCCAGAGCTTGTTGATAGTCTGATCATTTGAATCACGTGTGTTGAAAGAGGGATCCATCTAAAACATGCAGGATAGCGGCCCTCGAGGACCAGGATTGAGAACCCCTGCCCTACTGCAATGAATCATTCGGTTTTTATGTTTGTCACTTAGACTGAAGAGATTCTCACAGGACAGTAGTGCAAGGGTTTCAGTTTTATGCTGATGAATTTTTCCAGCTTCAAGTGGATGAAAAATGGTCTTACAAGTAAAATGAAATTGTCACACATTTAGTGGAGGGAAAAGTATAGCTGCCTCAGATGTAGTGGGGTAGAAGTCTAAAACCTCAAATATGGTGTAGTCCTAACAAATGGTCATTTAAAACTGTGCTGTTTGAATGTTTTAGATGCCACAGAAGAAACCGTGACTGCACTGACACAGACATCCACCCAAACAACCAAGCCAACCATCAGAACCACCACTACTACTACTGCTTCGACTCTGCCACCATGCTACAGCCCATCAGTGCTCTGTCCTCAGACTTACCTCTGCATTTCCCCGAGCCACATTTGCGATGGAATCAAAGACTGTCCTGATGGTTTTGATGAAAAGAACTGCATCAGAAAATGTCGCTCCAAAAGTAAGACAAGTACTCTGCTTCCAGTTGTCATGATCCTGCTCAACAAATGTAGACCTCCAGTAAAAGTGACATGTATGAGCTTAATTTATTGAAACGCTGTTACTACAGATGAATTCCGCTGCAAAGACCGTCTGAGCTGCATCCCAAAGAAACTGGTGTGTGATGGCCACTCCCACTGCTTTGATGGTTCAGATGAGGTCAACTGTCCAAGTTTCACTCCTCAAACGACTCCAGCTAAAGGCCTGACGTGTCGCAGGAACTCCAGAATGTGTCGAGATCAGACTCAGTGCGTCCTCTACAGTCATGTCTGTGATGGCGAGAGAGACTGTCGGGACGGATCAGATGAAGATGACTGTGGTGAGTTGGCGCGTAAGAGGAACATGTTGGTTAGTCATTTTTGACTTAAGATTTTCTTGCATACAGTGCCAATCTAAGGATTACCATTTCAACACATCAGTAGGTTAAAACTAACCTCTCCTGATGGGCTTTTCATATTTTGACTTACTCATGATTGTCTTGAATACAGCTCCCAAGCTGCGCTTAGTTTAATTTTCCTATGAAAGCCCTACATTTTCTTAACCCTTTATAGGGCACTAATGGAAATGCTCTGAAACTCAAAATTTCAGCCTTGGTGTGGTATTGGAGGACTGAAGATAATACTTGTGAAATTATTCAAAATTTTTTATTGTGTAGAAAATCAAGATTAATGCAGTTACCGTATTTGGGTCCTAGTCCGTATGTGGCAAATAAATAAATCCAAGAATTATATGTAAACAAATACAAGAAAAACCCATGTAATGTGAAAGGAACATGGATTTGAGATCATTAGACAAACATCAGTGCTGATCTAGACACCTGTCCACATCCACATAATCCCTTTGAACATCATTCCTTACATTAGTCGTACCATTACTTCATAGTAACAAAGTAGGTACACTCATTGTTCATGCCGAGGTGGAGCTTACAGACCCTGTAGATCACATTGGACCTGAGATTGAGTCACTGTCTTCACTCTGTTGCCATGACTGGTGTAATGTGTGCAAATGACCAAAAATCATCACTTGCCCAGTAAAAGGTTAAATATACACACAGATTAATTCAGTGAAATGGATTATAGGTTTTGTCTGTGTATTACTCCTGTGAGTTTACACAAGTTTCAATTTTCCATTTCCAGAAACTGTGGACCCTACCACCACAGTTCTCACAGGAAACCCTCCACTGGTTGAAGTGTCTCTTCAGCCTCCACCCAAACTATCCTGTGAAAGCCCTTCAGTCCTGTGTCCAGATTCATCTGCATGCATCCTCCAAACACAGTACTGTGATGGAAAGGATGACTGTCAGGATGGCTCTGATGAGGACTGTGTTAACACATGTCCCTATAAGAGTAAGTATTCAGAGGGCTCATTGAGAAAGCAGTGTTGTATGATGTATAGAATGGAGGGTTTCTATGTGCATATGTCTCCTCTTTTTCTTTCACTTTGTAGCTGACTTCCGCTGTAATGACCGTCGCAGCTGTGTATCATTCAATCTGGTTTGTGATGGCCACTCGCATTGTTTTGATGGGTCAGACGAGGTCAACTGTCCCACTGTAGCTCCTCAAACAACTCAATCAAACATCCCAAAGTGTCGCAGGAACTCCAGAATGTGTCGAGATCAGACTCAGTGCGTCCTCTACAGTCATGTCTGTGATGGAGAGAGAGACTGTCGGGACGGATCGGACGAAGACGGATGTGGTGAGGTTCTTTGTGAATTCTGCTTTTTGATGGAGGAAAAGACAACCCATTAAAGTTTTGTCACATATTCGAGCAGAGATTGATCAGAGCTAAAATGTGACCGTGTCTGAATACAGATTTTGTTCTGTGTGAACTCGCAGAATACTTGGTCGACCCTTTACAGTGCATTATTAGAATATCCATGTGCATTTCTGTTGATTTAACAGAGACTGATCGTACCGCTTCTGCAGAAGTTTCAGTGAAGCCATCTTGCACCAGTCCATCAGTTCTCTGTCCAGATTCAACCGTATGCATCCTTCAAACACAGTTTTGCGATGGGAAGAAAGACTGTCCTGACGGGTCGGATGAAAAGTGTCTGACACAATGTCCAAACCCAAGTGAGTACTAAAACAAAAAACGAGTGCAATTGGATGCTCAGCTTTTCTGATCACCAGTGGGGAAGGTCAAAGGCTACTGTGAGTCAGTTTTATATATCCTTTCATTTTCAGTGCAAAAGAATGAAATTTCTTTCTCCACAGATGACTTCCTCTGCAGTGATAACCTGAGCTGTGTTTCAATGAGTCTGGTTTGTGACGGTCACTCACATTGCAATGATGGATCAGATGAGCTTAACTGTGCGAGCAGAGTTTCATCTGCAGCTCCACCAGATGTGTTAAAGTGTCGCAGAGGTGCAAAACCCTGTAAAGATGGGTCAGCTTGTGTTTTATACAGCCACATGTGTGACGGAGAGAACGACTGTCTGGATGGATCGGATGAACAGGGATGCCCACAAATCTGCAAACCTGGTTGAGTCACTTTTTGTTTACATTTTTAAAAATGTGAAATGGTATAGTAATGTTCAGTTTATACATGCTTTTATACATGTTTCAGGTGTCTTCTATTAGACTTATCATTATGAATTATCAAATGCGTACTTTTTTATTTGACAAAATACAAATTACTATAACAATATAGTACTGAGGACTGAACACATTTTTAAACCTTGTGTTAACTAGAAATCTAATGTATTGTTCCCAACCAGCTGTGACTCAGGTTTTAGAGGTCCTTGAGGGTTGGTATTCTGCATGTTTTGGATATTTCAGTCTACCACCACACCTGGAAACCATCACTTTATCAGGCCTCTGCAGAGCTTGATGAGCTGATCATCAGTTGAACCAGGTGTGCTGGAAGAGGGAAATGTCTAAAGCGTGCAGGATACCAGCCCTAAGATCAGGTTTGGACACCCCAAAACACATCAGATTATCCTGTTTACATGGTCACTGGAATAATCTGATAACTACAGAAATCAGATGATCGGCATTGTAGTGTCAATATCAACAGGCTCACTGACTGGCAAAATGGAGTTTATGTTGATGTTCCAGTGGGACCTGTCACTGAGTGGGATATATTGCAGTAGGCAACCAGTGAACATTTAACCCTTGAATCTGATGTGGTGTTGACATCAAAATGAGTACGAGTGGGGACCAGTCAGCCAGAGTATCTGATACTGTTGGGCATTCCCAATGTAAAGTGGTCAGACAAATCCCAAAATAACTTGCCAATTAATCATCTATAATCTCATGATCAAAGTTGTGATCAACATTAACACTATATATATATGTTTGTGATGAACTAGAATCAAATCAGATGAGTTTTGACATGTATGGCATTTAAATTTAATCTTGTATTAACAAATGGAAGTTCTGGAATTTTCCTGACCTTGACTTTGACGTGGGGGGGGAAAAAAAAAACCCTGAACAGTTTGGTTGCCTGTCACCAGTCTAGTGTCAACAACCTTGAATAGAAGGTGCTTAAAGCATGACCTCGGAGGTAATAAGAGAAAATGGAAAACGCTTGTTGAAGCATCAGAAACGTCTGTAATGGAATAGAATCTTCTGCTGGTGTCGACATCAGGTGAGTTCCAGTGCGCCCATGGGAAGAAGTGTATCCCTGCTATTGAGGTGTGTGATGGGAGGGCCCAGTGCCTGGACCATTCTGATGAAGTCAACTGTCAGAAAGAAACCAAGAGCTGTG
>JAQQZY010000005.1:5627315-5645618 GCA_030068375.1 Ostorhinchus rueppellii
TTCAACTTGAAAGGTTTTTGCCCTCGCCGTAGTTATCGCTATCTCTGGCCATCCAGGTGTGCAAAACCTTTGGTGTGAGTATTCAAGTGCAGGCACGTTATGTTTGGTCTAAAACATTTCAGACATGTAGAACTGAAGTCTCTTGGATGGAAGATGAAACTGTTTTCAAGAACCAAAAACCACACCAGTTGAACTTGAAAAACGGCCAAGAATCAATTAACATGCTTTTTGTTAATGCTCATTTGATCTAATACTGTATGGGTAAATGCTTTTTCTCTTTTAAGAACATGTGGGTCTCTTGCATTCTGTCTTAAAACATTCTTAAAATGTTGAAAGTTGGAGACGAGAAGCCACTGGGGGAATTCTATTTGTTATAAAAGTGTATTGCAGAAGAAGACACTGATCTCAGAGCCAACTCATGAATGTATTCATGTAAAACACATTTCCATCTCGTCCTCTTTGCAGAAGTGTTACTGCGCTGCAGGTTTCAAACTCCATTCCTCTAGTTTATCCTGTGTTGATGTTGACGAGTGCCACACAGCGCCGCACACAATTTGCAAACACATCTGTCTGAACACCCGCGGGTCCTATGTCTGTCACTGCCACCCTGGTTTCTACCTGGAGCCAGACGACCAAAGCTGCAAACCTGAAGGTACTACTGAACCATGCAGAGTTGGTTTTTTTTTTTTTGTTTTTTTTCCCTCCCTACAGGAAGAAAGCTCAACATAAATTCTGACTGCTGTGGTTTCCATCTGTAGATGAGCCTCTGCTCCTGGCGTCAGTGCAGTCTGAGATGTTACTCCTGGGGGTTCATAGCGCCACCTTGCGTCTGCTTTCTGCTCGTACTCGTCCAGTTTTCTCATTGGATTATGACTGGGCTCAACAGAGGATTTACTGGGTCAGCTCAAACTACGAGAGCATCCGATGGACGGACCTAAACAACCCCAACAGCAAAGGCACCCTGATCAAAGGTAGGACCATCCCAGGACCTCCTTATCATGGGACTGTCATGTTAAGATTTGAGCTTGTAGTGTTTCTCAACAATCAGTGTTGGGGAATAACTGAAACAAGGATGAGAAGAATTAACTTTTAATCGAAGCAAATATTCTCTGCATTAAAAAAAAACTAGAAAAGCACTCTGAGAGCGCAGACCTCCACCAAGGTAGTGTTTGTACTTTCTGCCACTCAGTGGCACTGAATGACCTCATGAAAATCTGTGCCTCCATGTCCTATCTCCCAATGATAAAGAAACTTTTTTTTTTTTTTTTTTTTTTTTAAATTCCTGGGTCCAGATGGTGATCCAGATCGCCACCAAAATTTAATCGGTTGTTCCTTGTCCATTTCTAGCGATTCCTGAAAATTTCTTCCAAATCCATTCAGAACTAAAATTACTTTGAACAAAATCGCCAGCAAAAACAGAACCTCCTTGGCAGAGGTAATTATTCAATTATCCAGATCAGTCTTTGATATCTTGTAGAACCTTTTGGAAAAATCTTCTGTATTCTTTTCCCCAAGTGCCCTGAACATTTTTTGTGGAGTTATTTGCACAAATGCTGAAAATGGGCCTCTCTCGCAATGTTATAAAATCCTTTTAAAAATTCTTGGATCCAGATGGTGATCTCGATCACCACTAAAATTTAATCAGTTGTTCCTCGTCTTATTTCTAAAAAATTCCTGAATTTCATCCAAATCCGTTCAGAACTTTTAAAGTTTATTTTGAACGCAGATAAATGCTGGCAAAAACTTAACCTCCTTGGTGGAGGTTAAAAAAAGACACCAAAGATATTAACAGAGGAATGGCTGAATGTTTTTGGTTACTAGCTGAAACTTGTCCATCTTTCCGATTACCCAATCTACTTGTGATTTTTAGGATAATGTGTGAAATTGGTCAACAAAGATGACTTCTATAAAGACACTTGCTATTTTTTCCTTAAATGTCATTAATACTTCGTAGATGGCAGTCATATCGCTCTCTCACTCACTCCACTAACGACTAAATAAGGCGTTTGACAAAATCGTGCTGTCATTGAAATGTTGCAGGAGTGAAGTCCGATTTCATTGCCGTGGACTGGTTGGGTAAGAACCTGTACTGGGTTAACGGTCTGGTGGGTCAGATTCTGGCAGTGAAGCTCAGTGATGTCACTTTGAGGTCTCAGAACTACACTGTGGTCCTGGGTGAAGATCTAGAGCAGCCAAGTTCATTGGTCCTGTTGCCCCACAAAGGGTAAGATGTGGCTTTATCTGCAAGTAATACAGACTTTTAATCCAATCATGGATGGCTGGGTAATCTCTATTTGTGTTGCGCAATTTTTTTGGGGGGGGGGTTCCCAGGTTGATGTTGTGGTCTGAGATTGGCAGCACCCCTCAAATTGAGCGATCTGGGATGGACGGTTCAAGGAGGAAAGTGGTGCTGAGCCGAGGCTTGATATGGCCAGTCAGTTTGACCTTTGACCTCTTGGACAAACGGATATACTGGGCAGATGAGAAGCTGCACTGCATTGGCTCAGCATCTCTGGATGGAGATAATGTCAAGGTGAACATTAGCTTATGAAGTTACACCTGAAAACATTTAGTTTAAAAGTTTAGACATCTGAGATACTTAAGATGTTAACATTAGGTAACACTTTGATATTATTTAAGGGAGTTATGTCGACAGCAGAGGGAAGACGGAACAAATTTAGTCTGGATACATAGTGTAGATTCATTGGTTTCAGTAGTTCGATCAAGCTAACTTTTGATTTATTGCAATACAAATAAAATTGGATACAGTACAATTACAGCTGTTCTAGACCAGACTCTTAAGCCTTTTCACAAACATGAAGTCATTTTGTAAAGTTCTCTTTCAAGAATGTTAATTCTCATTATGTGCACAGAATCAAATTTTGCTCAAAGGTAGTTCTTGAGTAGATAAAAATGTACATGTACTTGACTGTTTTTATATTACAATGGTGTACATCATACACAGAATGAAGTACAAAAAAAATACAGTATGTACAATGCAATAAAACCATATGTGGTAGTGCTTTCACTACTTTTGTGATCTGCTCTTAGTAAATACTAAACTGGTACTAACTGGTGCCGATTGTCCTGTTGCACTAGATTCTCCAGTTGGCTGAAACCCCGAGCCCTTTCTCAGTTGCGATTTTCAACGATCGAATCTTCTGGTCGGATACAAAGAGGAGAACTATTCGCTCAGCTGACAAGAACACTGGAAAAGATCAGAAGATCCTCCTGAAGAGACCAGGGCAGCCTTTTGGACTAAAAGTCTGTGATTGAAATGTCTTGCTGTATATGAAAATCCATTTAGTGTTTAGCTTTTCAGACTTATTGTGCATTTTTCCTCCCCAGCTGATGCATGCTTTTTCCCAGCCCTCCAACTCAAACCCCTGTGAGCAGAAGCACTGTTCCCATCTCTGCCTGTTGACTCCAGCAGGGAGGGGGCGACCAGAACGACCCACATCTGTGTGCAGATGTCCAAAGGGACTGCTGTTGTCTAAAGACAGGATCACCTGCTCTCTACCCGCAGAGTTGTCATTCATTATGCTCTTATCCCGGAGAAAAGTCTATCAAGTAAAGTAGAAAACGGTCTTCTCATTGTTTCAAGGACGAGTTCGACAGGCTTTTAGTCTTAACACTTAAACATGTAATTTAATCTGACGTAAGGTTTGACTGGTCAGGTGATTTGCTCTTTATCTGTTGCTCACTCCTTTCATTTATGTTGACATAAGATACCACACTGAGCCTGAGCACTGATGTTTACATGACCACAACAATGTCAGTGATGCGATTACTCCCAATCAGATCTGATGTTTACATGCACATGAAAATGCAATCAAAATGCCCTGGTTAGGATGTTTTAGCCTATTAGAGGATTTTTCAGTATGTACATATGTAGTCACCGACTCAAAATACCCTTTTTTTTTCCAGTCGTTTGACTATCACTTATGTTTTGTATTCATTTTTTACAGATATAAATGAACATAATACATCATATTAAAGCTGCATATGACTTCCATCACCAATTTTTCATCAAATCTGTAAAACCTGAGTCAAAGCCCAAGTATCACGAGTCTGTTTCCATGATTACTCTCCTGAATCTTTTGAACGGTTTATGGTGGAGTGCAGTTTGAAATTGTTCACAGAGGGAAGTCAGGTGTGTAATTGTGGAAAGTCTTACGGATTTGTGATACTTGGGCTATGACTCACTTTTTACAGATTTGATGAAAAACTAGTAAATCACATGTAGCTTTAACCTATATATATGCATAAACACACTGGAATATGGGGATAAATCTGCATGTTAATCTGACTTCTCATCATTTAAGTCCTTTTATTGGACAAGTCATTTCAGAATACCCTTTTACATGACCACTTAAATAATCTGACTCCAGAAGGCAGATGATCAGTGTTGGTGGGTGTGTGTAAACGGGCTCAGTGACTCTGGCCAACTGCAAAAGTCCTCTGTTACACCAGCTATAGCTTACAAGAGTTACCTAATGTTTTACTTTAAGCAGTTGGAGTAAAAATGTGTTACCCAGATAAAGCCTGTGTTTCTTGCGTTGCAGATTCCTTTACAGTCTATGCATCGTGATGGCGTCAACCTCAAGAAAATGCCGACTAGTCGTGTTTTGTCCCTTACTGGACTAACTGAGGCTTCTGCCCTGGACACCTCCATACCCACCCTGTCCCTGTATGTGGCGGATGCGGGTCAAGGCTCTGTGGATGTGCTGAAAATGAGCAGCTCCAGGTCGAGGCAGGGACTGACACCCACTGGACCCATTCTAAAGCTGACTGTAAGAACATTAGGATAATGTAACTGTCAAGAGCTGGAATATTTTTCCTCCCATAGTTTTAAAATATTCCTGAGACCCACAATTTTGTGTGTGCACTCTAGGATGATGTCGTCACAGCGCTGGCGGTTGATTGGGTGACCTCCAACCTCTACTGGAGCAGCACTCGGAGGCCTGATCTCCATGTGACCACTCGCAATAACTACACCACATTAGTGTTGGTGGCATCAATGAAGGTGAGGCAGGCGATCCAGGGTTCAGCTCGTGCTCTTCTGTACCTTAGACATTTTTAGCCTTTAGCTTCATAAACCATGTCATGTTTGTCAGGTTTTCTTACAAAAAATAATCACGTAAGAACCTGTTACATTCATAGGATTTGAGTTTTTAAAGAAAATCTGCGACATCTAGCATGTCGGGTTATTTCACCTACTTAAACCAAAGTGTAATTCCAGATATATTATTTTTGCGGTTATTGGGCTGTTGCAGTATTCTTAATCCTCAGAAAAACTACAGGTAAAGCAATTCTTGCATGTCATTTGCCACAAAAGGTGTTCTAGTACTAACCCTTTAGCATCAGGAGTCAATCATCTGGTTCCTTTGATTCTCGGATGATGCAAAAGAAAAACTGACTTCAAAGAATTTACCTGAAATTAAGGATTTTTTTTTTTTTTTTTTTAATGTAGATGCTCTTAGACTTCCAAATTCTCTATCTACATCAAACCTTTTTATAAGCATACATTGAGTGTTAAGCTGAGATCTATCACTGAATAATTGCTGAACCCCTAATCATATCAATATGGAGTTTCTCTGCTTTTTTTTTTTCTCTTGGGGACATTCAGAGGCTCCATAATTTATGCAAACATATATTTGACAGTTTGAATTAGTTTGGCTAGCAGAATTCTCTTCAGATGCATGTACATGGTTAATCATGTATAAATGAATATCCTCAAACACCCACAACAATATTAAAATGAAGGGGCTCAACTTGTTTAGTAAAGATTAGATGGAGAGAGGAAAGAAGAAATGTCCTGAAGCTGAAAACAGTGACTTTCTTCAGTGGTCACAATTGTACACTTAGTAATTCCAATAAAATCATATACTCTAGGTTAGTGTCATATATGGACTCTAAAAGAACCATATAAAACATTGGGTTCTTCAAAAGCAAAGACACCTGATAATAGCTGATGGAAAATTAGAATAAATTTGAGACAGTTACATCTCTGAAACACTGCTCTGGGCCTTGGAGAGTTAATACTTAAACACATTCACTACTGTACCTCTGCAGGATCAAATAAGATACATTTGAAACCATTGGAAAAAGAAAAGCCCCACTTTGCCTTACTTAAAGCATATGGATAGGATTTCTACTTGAAAGTTAACCACAAAAGATGGTCACTGTCTCTGAAGTAACTCTGGGCGATTTGTATGATGTACTATGTAGACTGCAGCTACACCAAATGTGAGAAACACTCTGCATTATCTGGCAAAAAAAACATGGATCTGTATAGAACATCCTCTGCCCTGGCCTGTTAATGGTAAAGACAATTATTTCCTCACACACTTGATTTGTGCAGCCTTTCACAACCATGAGGAGAAATGCACACTCACAAAACTATGGCTATGTACAATTTTAGCCTAAACTATTATTTTCCTCTCCTGGTGCATTTACTACAGCTGTTGTCCATTTCAGGAAACTACATCAATTGCACTTCACCCCCCCTCCAGTAAACTGTGCTATGCAGCAGTAGGAACAACGGGTACAAAGAGCCAGTCAGAGGTGAACTGTGCCTGGATGGATGGCCGTAAAAAGGCATTGCTGTGGAAAAAATCCACCTTTCCCAGCTCTCTGGTCTTTTCTGATGATGGGACTGTAATCTACTGGGCCGATGCAGGTAAGATTAGAAACATTTAATAGATGACACTTGACATTTTTGCTGACTTACTTTGGCCTGTCGGGGTGTTTAATGTCTTACTTTTCTCCAGTTGAAGGAATCATCAATTCCATTGGACTGGATGGATCTGGGTTCAGAGAGCACAAAACAGGCCCAGGTCTTCTCATCTCCCTCACATATGTTGAGAACGCCCTGATCTGGGTCACTCTGGACAAGGGTAAGATGCCATTTAAAAAAAAAAGTAACGTCCACAGTTGTGGTGATAAAATAATGACGATTCTCCTCCTCAATCCAAATAGTTTAAAAACCATTGGATCAGCTGGAAAATGCATTACTCGAACCCATGTACTTGAGGATAATGCAATATGCGGATATACGTGAATGCAGCTGTTTTTAATCTAGAGACTTCACATAATGAGTGACAGTTGGCATTGTACCACACAATGACTACCTTTTTTACTTTTCATACCTCAGGTACATTTTAATTAAATTTACTCTTGCATTTAAGTGTTTACTTGGCATAAGAGTGAGTGAAAGAAAAATGCACACAAATCTGCAGGAAATGGAATATAGGCAGTACATAATGAAGTAAAACAAATAATTTGAGAGAGAAGAGCCAAAAGATCCCATAAAAGACTTAAGTGGACATTCTAATGTAAAACACAGCATTTACAGGCAAATGAAATTCTACAGAACATTAGAGCGAATGATTATGATGTGTTTAGCTGGACGGGCCAAAATCTGTGGTAAGCTTCTTTAATGAATTTTCCACTGTTTTTAGCCAGTTTCTAATATGACTTGGTAAACGTTCCAACATTAGAAGTACTCAGAATCTTATGGAAAACAAAAAAGGTTGATCTGAAGAAGGTGGGATGAATTATTATTTTGCTGTTATTGTACTATAGTGATATGTGCATTAAAATGAAATGCATTTTGGAAACAGACTTGGAAAGTGTGAGTACACTAACAAGAACACACAAACTATTTGGAAAATGGTTTGGATAAAGTCATTAGTTGAGGAATAATTAACGGATGAAAAGAACTGAATCAGCTGGAAAACATAATTTTGATTAAATGTTTTATTAGTGAGAATCAGTTTATATTTGAGTATGCATGAAAAAGCATTTTATATATTTTGTTGAACAAATTGTGTGTTCTGATGAATATTTCTTACCACCTCATTAGAAAACGTTTTTTAGGCTGAATTTTCTCTTTATATTTTAAAATAATTATCAAAGACACTTGTAATGATCAAATGTAAACATGCATCAGGTTAGGGAAGTTTAAGTGGATTTCCTTGAAGTGATGCATTTTCATGGGTTGGTATTGGTAGGTTTGTTCAAGAAATGAGAATTCAAATAAAACGCTGCTCAGAAGTATTTGCACTCACTGGCATATGTTAAAGTAGATTTAAGCCATATTGAAAATGGAGTATATTCATGTAAATTATGAATGTACGCTGACTGTGTTGAGTTGTACCTTTTTTACAGTTTATGGCCTCAACACGTTTCTCCTGTTTTCTATTGCATGCAGCAGATGGCACCAGAGACTTGCTTTACCTTTTACTCCAAGTTGTGATACAAATGTTCTGCTGAATGTTAGTCCTGCATGTATACGTCACGAGCTGAAGTGGATGTTCAATTCCTCTTTTTGTCTCTGTAATCTGTGTAGATGTGACCAAACTGTGGTTCAGTGATGGCCTTCAGCCCAAACAGCTGTGGTTTGAGACCAAGACCAGCTTGATAGAAGTCAAAGCCTACAGCAACAACAGTCAGTCTGGTAGGTGTCTGGATGTGTGTGGAAAATGAGGGGGGGGGGGGTGGTTCATTACCATTTCAGGGCTAATGATATGCATGCAATAAAAGATAATGACCTGTTTGTGTATGTAAGGTTAAGGTATATGAATTGAATAATTGTCTTTGTATTTTCAATTTATTTGTCAGGGACAATCCAGTGAAACATAGTGGACATGCATAACATCTGATGTTCTGCATAAGGAGTATATAACATTGAGCTTGCTTTTCAACACTTATAGCATAAGCAACAATAACACAAAAAATTGTAAAAACAATAGTGTAAAAAGCAAACATAAAAGCCTCTTCACATTCTTGCCCGCAAAGGAAAGAAAGAGCCCAACCTTGCTAAAACATTATACATTTTTAAGTATTCTACTCGTCCAAAAAATTGCAGTGTCACAAAGGACTGGCAAATTGTCAGCAACAGTCCAGCAAACTATAATCAAATGCATGTTGACGAGGAAATTACAGCTTTTGAGCAGGTATTCCATCAAGCAACAGTCCGGAAGACTGGAAAACAAAGGCAATGCAGAGCGGACAATAGGACAAATTGTACTAAAAGCTGCCACATATCTACAGTATACGTTTAAAGTGTTACCTGGAGCAGCTTCGGAGACAAATGAGAAATCCACTGAGGGGAAGTTAAACAGTCACTGGGGGGGGACTTGATGAGACATGATGGATATGGGGAACAGAAGCATCTTCAACAAAACACAAAGGGAATTTGACTAAGTATCAGTCAGGCATAGATGAAGCAATGACACCAGTAAAGAAACTGTAAAATGCATGAGGCAATGAGAGCTACTGCATGACTAGGGATAACTATGTCCATACCTGTGTTGAATTATCAGAATGTAACAGAGATAACTGTTAAATTAACAGGCGCCTTTGCTTATGTTTTTAGTTGAGGTGAATTTGCAGTTAACCTTGTTTCAGTGACATCGGGATAAAACAAAGTGGTATAATGTGGCTAACACTTAATCTTAGAACCAACTTTTAGAACTTAATTAGTAAAGATGCTCAGGTAACGGACTGATATGAAAAGTGCTTTATCAACATGTGGCTGCATAGTGTGGATTTGCTTCATACGGAGTTGCAATGGCATATTGATGTAAATGCATGTATAACAATACATGTCACTGCTATTCTATGACAGAATCATTTCTGCATTTAAGCAATTTAGCTTAGTCTGGGAATAGGTTCCATGTAGGTAAAAATGAGTATACAGTACTCCATGCAGTCATAAATAAATGGAGCAGTTCTTAAACTGGATTCAGAGGTATTTTATCAGGACTACCAATCTAAGTCTGGTTCAGAATGTTTGACACTGACCCGCTTTCTGACAGGAGGGATGAACATGATCACTGACTAGTCCAATTGTCAGAAATATTGTAAAAGATAGGTCATAACTTCCTAGCTACTTGGATCATGTGTTCATGTTGTTGCAAAATATGAAAGTGGTTTGTAAATGGAGAAATCCATGGTACATAATGTCCCAATTCCAGCCTAAGGTTGTAATGCAACCCAGCAGGCTTGTCACATGTGTTAAGCTTAATTTAGCCGAACACAATCATGCCAAACCAGTTAATTAGTCATGAATAAGGAACTGTATTATCTGCACACTTGCATTTTTTCCTGTTTTTTTTTTTTTTTTTCCAATTCTATATCTGAGTGTTGCTAGTAGACACTGTTATCGGACACTGGGCAGAGTGAAAAGACTTGCTCTCAGATGGAGTTGAATAGAGGGCAGTGATGTGATACCTGCACAGGGATGGGGCTCAGCAGGTGGACAGAGTTCAATCTGTTACTGCACTGCAGTGGGAAGGAGTGGCGATGAATGGAGATCTAACACGCACACATTCACACACCACTCACTCTTTCCTTTTAACTGCTAAGATCCATAATGGGTGGAGTTTGAAGACAAGATAATGGACAGCCATTACATGCAAGACAATGTTGTGTACAGAGGTTTAATGTCAATTTATTTTGTAAGAATCTACAGGATCATAAACTAAAACATGTGAAACTGATGCATGGTGTGCTCATAACCATATCACTAAACACAAACCTGAACAAATGCATCATCCTGTAAACAAGGACATCATTAAAGTGTGCAATTTTCATAACTGGAAATGGGCAAAAAACATGAGGTTAAGACAGACCTAAGCTGATTAAGATACTCGCTAGGAAGTGCTGTTAGTAGTGCATCTTTTTGTCACACTTTTCACTGTAAAAATTCTAAATTGTTACTTTACTAGTGGCACTATTTGGTTCAATAAAGCCAGCAGAGGTCAGACATATGATTGTCAAAGCGACTCTGAGCTACAGCATGTGCGTTTGCAGAAACTAATGTTCTTTCACCACAGCTGGACATACTAACCAGCAAAGTCTGTCTGTAATCATACTAGAACAATTTTTACATATCAGAATCTCCAACTAAGGCCTGTCGAAACCTAGTTGTTGGAGAAATCGAACCACTGAATTTAATTCATTTGGATTTAAATCATGTCATTTCTTTAGTATGTAATAGTTTGGAAGTATTTACAATATTATTTTGTTGGCTCGATGGTAATTCTATGTGGATTATAAACACTAAAAAGAAATATTAACCTATTATGGGCTAACACTTCTGTATATAGTATGTCAAAGAAAAGTCCCACTGAATTTTCTTTTCAGTTGAAAGATGCTGCTGACTTCAAATTTATCACTTAAAAATCTCTCCAGTGTCCTGGGTCTGCCCTCAAACCCTCCTTCAGTTAAACAAGGCCAAGATCACCTCACCAGGAGACATTCTGAGCAGATGAATGCACCCCCTGCACAGGAAACTGATTTCTGCCGCTTGTATAAATAATATAATCACAAGCAGTGGGCAGTGACTAAAACAATAAGCGAGGATAGGAAAAACATCTGCCAAATGTATAAATGTAAATTTTCCTAACATGCTTACAAGGGGAAGATTAACAATTAAGCTCTCATCTACTTGATTTGTAAAGCACTTTAAAACAACCTCAGCGCTGTACAGAAGAATAAATTAAAAACCAGAATAAACTACAAGATGCATGGATTGGCCAGTAAAGGGAGAGCTTTCAGGTAAAACTATCTTCAGTGACACACTGGAATGGAATCCACATCACTGCTGCAAGAACATTCACAAATGACCCAAATAAAATTCATATCAGATTTATAATGCGTCTATAAACATGTGAAGTCTGTCAGTTCTGCAGGATTCTTTATTTCCTTTTATCATAAGTTTTTAATTTTACTTCTCACATGAGAGGAAATGCAGATTCCCATTTATTTAAATTTTATTTGACCAGAACAGTATGATGCAGACAGATACTATGTTTGGAGGACTTGTATCTATTGATTTGCTTTTAAGAAAGCTTTAACAAAACGGTGGCAAAATGGTAAAATCCATGACCAAACATTTGACAGGATGCATGGAACACGGGTCGAGAAACTGTCAAACACCGCAAGTTGAGAAAGAATTGTGTAAAACAAAAAATAGATCAGATCAAGACTGGGTGAGATTCAGTTTTCAGATTTGTCACAGTTTTGCCTTTTGGTTAAACTTGTATATTGTTTTTAATTCTATTGCCATGGTATTCCAGATCTGAGGATCTCCAACAGAAGGAAGACTGGCCTCCTTTTTTATTTTTTTTTGTATTTTTCAGTTTTCAGTCTCCACTAGTTTCCTAGTATTTGTGAAGCCCCACATTCAAAGTAAATACACATGCTTTAGGTTCTGTGACTCAAATGTTTTGTTTTTTCATCCATTTCCTTCAGGAACAAACATGTGCTCCAACAACAATGGTGGATGTGCCCAGCTGTGTCTGCCATATCCTGGAGGCCGGACATGTACCTGTGGGCGGGGCTTCTACTCAGTTGATGCGACTTCCTGTTCACCCCTCCCCATCTGCCCCGCCCAGGAGATATCCTGCTCTGATGGCAGCAAATGCATCAGCAGCAGGAAGTTCTGTGACGGACGCTCAGACTGTGAGGACGAGTCTGATGAGCAGGACTGTGAGTTTACATCTATTTCAAAGCACAAAAGAAACATGAATTACCTCTGTAGATGATATGAAAGGAACTTGCACCTTCTTCCATCAGACATGCATAGAAAAAACATACACGTGGTTTTAAATATAATCTGAAACATTAAAATGATCAATTTTGAGTAATCAAACTGAATTGGATCAATTAAAATAAAATGCATCACATGAATAAGTTACAAATAATGTTTAATAATGTAACTACTATCCAGAAGCGTAGACGATAAACAGAATTGTTAAATGAAGGGAAATGTTTTACACCGTCCCCTGAAGGGAAGCAGTGGGTGTTTTTGGTTTAGGTTAACGCTCTCAAAACTATTGCTTGAATTCATACTAAATTTGGTTTATAGATTGCCAGTGACTCAGAATAGACCTCATTACATTTTGGGAAAAGTAGGTCAACATTAACTTGGTTGAATTTTTAGAATATTTTTTTTCCTTCACCCATTTACTTAAAGGGTGACATTTCAAATGTTTATAAAAACCTAAATTTTGTTTCAATTTACCTCAGACATGGCAAATATATATAGAGGCAATTGATATTCTGACATCACCAGACATGACATGAGCTGGATCAATGCCAAAAATAAGTTGCAATATGGGTGAGGGGTGGGGTTTGTTGTGCCTGGAACCACTTAGTCATATTTGTCTATGAAAGCAAATGACTGGGAGAACGTGGAAATCTTGTGGGGTTTCTTTTTTTTTTTTAAGTGTAAAGATCAGATTTATTTTTGACTGTTAAATCTTTTGGCTCATATTTCAATGACCAGAAAAGAAAGTCTAATTTGCTTTAAGCAGATTTAACAGACTACAAAAATAGTGTCATGATTGTTGGTTTTGTTATGGGGTTTTTTTGTCTTACCCTTGGGTAAAGTAGAATAAATGAATGCATCTTGTTACATTTTTGTGTTTGTAGTCCTTAGTATCTCATAATGCCAATCATATGTGGCCTGATGCAGGATGTGAAATATCTAGAATCAGGACATTCATGGCTTTTCATCTTTGGCTTTAATAGGAGAATGTTACACCTCAGTATAAGGGAAATGAATGTGCTACAATCCTAGTTTACAAACTTTCTCTTCATAAGAAGAGAAAGTTAATGAATTTGCCACTCAAAAGGACAATAAGATGATGTTCGATGCCCTGGAAATGGTTCGTCTGTAGAGTCCTGCAGGCTACATTCACATTACTTTCCTTTTCAGGTCCCAACAAAATCTCCACTTCATCTGGGACTGAAACCCCTCCTCTCCAGTCTTCACCTTCCAGTAACGACATTGATACCACCAAAGCTTTTGCAGGTTTAGCCAATAAAGCCTCAGAGTCCTGCAACCGCCACTGCAATGGTCACGGCACCTGCATCACAGAAGGGACGGCCTCCCGGTGCCAGTGTGAGGTCGGTTACAGCGGGGAGTTCTGTCAAGAAGCTAAAAGAGGAGGCCACGCTGGTATTATCCTGGGTCTCTTCTGTCTCTTCGTCATTTTGTTGGTTGCTGCCGTCTTGTATGTAAAAAGGTACGGACACAGTGAGGAGCATTGAAATTGAAGGGTCCGATCAAGTGAAAGTGAACGTCAACAGAAAAACTCCATTTGCACACATTTAAGTGTGGACTCATGTTTTAGCTAAAGATCGCTGTTTTATGGAACTATTTTTAAAAATACCAAACTGATTTTATAAATTGTACTTTTTACACCATAGCCAAAGCTCGCATTGGACACTAAAAATTATCTTAAAAAAATTTGTATTCAATCTGATTATACAGACGATTGTTTCAAGTATAAGATTTTCATTATTTTGTGAATATTATTGATATTTATGAGTTTGAACATTTGAGTTAAAAGGCCCAGTCCACATGTTGCCACAAAATACCAATTTTAAATTTTCAGGTTATTTATAATTCAGATATTTAAGTTCAGAAAGTGATCTTTTGATACATTTTGGATGATGCATACAGTGGTAAAGAGTCATCTACATTATGATGGCAAACTTTCCATGTGTTGCCACTTTCTCGTGTCAAAATGGAGACTTTTACAGTTTTTGCTCAAAAATTTTATTTTCAGCATAGTTAAATATAGCATCTAAAAGGTTTTGTTGTACTTGATATCAATTTCTGTTGAGAACCACATGTTTGGGGTGTTTGAATTGAACGTCAAAAAAAAAGTTTGAAGAGTAATTTAACATTTTCCACCTTAAAATTTTATCTCTCCATATTTTGTTATGCCTAAAGTAAAAGTGCTTATAAATGCCTACTCAAATATGTATGATGCTTGCTACAAGTTGCTCTTTTTATGTGACAAAGCCTGTTGAACACGAATTTATCCACGTTTTACCTCTTGATGAGACCCTGAAGCAACTGGGTGACTATTTTGGTGTTGTACAATTTGATTAATATAGAAATATAATTGGCTACAGATACTGGTTGCAGATCAAAATGACAACAAAAGAGTTGCATTTGAATATAGTTTGTCAAACCTTGTGTATTGATTCTGTTTTGCTTCATTTTGCTGCGCTTTTGTCATATTTCAGAAAAATATCAGAACAAATCCACAGGGCCATTTTCCCTTTACTGCTCAAATATATTTGTTAGAAAAGTCAATATAATGTAATCATTTGTAGTTGCACACCTTGACCCTCAAAGACATCCAGATGACTCTACATCTTACCTTTCCTGAATGATCTGGTATTTTTCTGTATTTAATTTGGTGATTTAGATGTTCATAAAAGCTCCAATTAAATTGAATGTTATTATATTAAAACCGAAAATTGAACAAAATGACTTTCAGCAAAATCTCATTAACTGAACATAAAAGTTTCTAAATCCAGTCATTTATCAAACTAAATTAGTTTTACCAGTGAATCAGTGTTGCAGAAGACGAGTCTCTGAACATCCAAATAGGTCATGTCTGACTTGGAAAAGCTTAGAAACTGTTTGTCAAAATATTGGAATATAATGATGGGAAATTATGCAACACTTTAAGTTTCTAAACCTTTAAGGTCTTTAAGGGTAAAATGGATCCAGTTTTATTTCAACCTCACAAATACTGATTCTGTGTGGAATATGAAAAAGTAAAATGAGCCCTGAGGAGCAAAGTTGAACAGTAGGTTACTGAACTAACTTGTCTTGTTTCAGGAGATCTGTGATGTTGAAGTTTGAAAAATCGAAGGATAAAGAATCTCTGGTGGGAAACATCGTTCTGCCGCCTGAACTGTGCGATTCAGACTCTGAGGTAAAACTTTCCTTTTTTTTTTTTTTTTTTTTTGGAGCAAATGGCTTTTCTGGTTAAACTATAGAGGGTTTGTGGCTCATCTTTGATGAAATAAACATTTGACTTCTTTTGGCCTGGCAGTGCATTCAAAATTCACACATGCAATATTTGACTGCACCACCTTTGGTTTTGATCCCAGGAGACATTCACTGGATTTAACTCGGCAAATAGTTCAGATCCTTCCATGGGTAAATACTGCAGCGGTTGAGAATGTTTCAGCTGTATCAGGTTTGTGACAGAATGGTTCAGGGAGAATGAGACATCATTTCCACACATGGATTAGCCAACAGAAAGTCCAGAGTCTAATTCAGGATGTGATGAACACTTGATGCACTGGCCTGATTCTGCATAATCCATAATCAAAAATGAATGCAACTATGGACTGAAAAATATTATGAACCTTATTGTGGCACTGTGAGCATTATTTGGCAAAAATGTAACTGAATGTCTCTTGTAATCAAAACTTTAGAAGGTGCAGTCAAATATTGCATGTGACTTTTTTTTTTTTTTTTTTTTAGCTGGGCAGTGTATTTGTATCCTATTGAAATAAAGTACTGTAACAACCTTTACTTCTGTTCTTTCCCCAGGAGGTGGAGTCCCCCATCGACGTGAAGAGTCCTCAGCTTGGTTCAGAGTCACCGGGCCTTTAGTGGACTGACCAGTCTGGACTGAATCACGGATATCGACCGTCCAGTTGGTGTCTCAGTAATCGGTCCCTGTAGCTCCAAATATGTCAAAATACCCAAGTAACATCTCAATACATTTCTCTACTTGCAGCATTTGGATGTAGATCATGTTTCTTTCAATAAATGAGACTAAATGAGCTAAATTGTGCTTTTTTTTTTTTTTCTTCTTCCCATCTTTCTCAGCACAGAAACTGGTCACTAATTGTCAGTTTTCTAATGGTTGTTTCTTTAAGCTTCTAAATCAGTGGTTTAACCTTTGACTCGTGACCCCATTTTAACCTCACAAATTTCTGGCGACCCCAGACATTCAAAACAGACTTTTTTTTTCTAAAATTAACTTGTTTTTGATCATGTAATTGCTAAACTGTTGAAAATCTTAATTTTAGAGGACATTTAGTCTATATAGTGTATATTATGGATTGAGGCAGAAAAGCCAGGTTCAGATTACTGCACAAAGTGAGAATTTGATTTTCCTTGGTCAGGAAATGGACAGTAAGTCCAGTTTGGATTTACAAGGCTGACAATTAATACTGAACAAACAATAACTCAAACTATGAATTATGACAGAGCTGCAGGATCTGAAACTGACTGCAATGAACATTTGACAGAAACAGTACCACAGTGCTTCAGCTTGAGTTTGTGATTTCTTTTGTGGGGTGGGATTGTCAGCTCGCCATATTTAAGTTTTTATTGACTTATCAGTTTCTGGAAATTTCAGGCAACCCCCACATCAGGTCTCAACTTCAATGTGGAAAAACACTGATCTCAAGACAAATTGGCAGTTGAAATATTTTTACCTGTGGCACCTTGGTTTAACTTTAACCCCTTGATGCCGATTGTTGTGAATTCACATCAAACCGCTTCCGCTCTGAATGAATTGAATTTACCGTGCTGGTTTTAACCCCTTGATCCCTGAATTTATTTTCATAATTGGAAATGAATTCAGGCGTCAAGGGGTTAAATCTTGTCCGGCAGTTTCACAGTAATGTCAAAACTTGATGCAGTTATGACCTGAGGGGGAAAAAAAACACATGTTCCCTGTCAAAAGAAAAAATCTGTTCTATTGGGGGGGTTGTACAAATTCAGTTCATATGCAAGATGAAATGAAGTATAAAGTTACTTGTATCTGGAGTTTATCCAGTTTAGACTAAACTAGGCCTACAGTTTCCTGGTTTTCAGGCCTTGTACTAGTTTAGGCTAATGGCTGGCTTTTAGTGGCTTATTTATTTTACATCTTATTGGCAAGAAAGAGCACTTATTTGGCCAAACTTGCAACAAATGGCAACATGTTATCACAGAACTAGTGTTTACAAAGGCGCACATGTCTTAATCTCTAAACATACCTCTCATTGTTTGAATCTTCTGATACTGTTTTTCTAATGTCTATTTGTGTATAGATCTCATATTTCACTATTGCTCTTCAGCTGATCGTGTCATTCTTGTCATGTCTGCTAATCATAGTGCATTTCATAAGTCACTTGTGTTTTTATTTGCATCCCCTAACTCTTCAGGTTGAAGTTTTTGGTGAGGGGAAACTTTAACACTAGTAGTACCAGAGAGGGGACATTTGTCCTTTTTACCTAGAAAACCCAGCGGTGGTTCATTTGACCCCTTCAAATCTGGTGGTTTCATGCACATACGGTGGATCCCCCTCTCTCTCTTTTTATGCAGCGAATCAATGGGTCCAAACTCTGAGATTTATTGTATTCCAAAAATTACACAAACAGATCTTGTGAAAAGTACGAGTGGCAATCCTGGCACTGCCACCGCTCCATTCGGCATTTCCCACAGGTGTAACGGTAGCAGTCGACGCAGCGCGCCCT